>JAAGNO010020870.1:0-21616 GCA_033439905.1 Ceryle rudis | reverse complement strand
AAGGAAAGAGGGAATGAACTTTCACTTTAGTAATCTGCCCAAAAGTTTAACTACTCTTGCTTTTCCACTTGACCTTGCCATAAAGCTGAGGAAAAATAGTTTACTCTTACTACTAAAACATTGCCACTTATCTCCTATTTAAATTTGCACATTTGAACCTGAGCTACAAGATCACACTGTGATTTTGTCTGCTAGATTAAAGGATCCCTAATACTGTTCTTCTAGGTAGGCACCAAGAGTAGGGAGCAGACTGGCTCTCAACTGCTACTGTGCTGCTTTCTGGCATGGCCTTGTGACTCACAAACCAACAGATTCCACCCATGAGGATCCCCAAACCAACAGATTCCACCATGAGGACCCCCAAACCAACAGATTTCACCATGAGGATCCCCCAAACCAACAGATTCCACCATGAGGATCCCCCAAACCAACAGATTCCAATGAGGACCCCCAAACAACCTGGGCATAGAACAGAGAGCCCTGAGCTGCCTCTGTCCACAGGATTCGGGCAATGCCGTTGTTTGTTCCAAAAGCTCTTGCCCTTGAATACAAGTCCACTCTGCTCCCCTTTTGCTCCACCCGGTTGACAGCAACATGCCTGCGGGACAACTTCCCTCTGTATTTACATATTTATCCTTCTGTCCTGCACTACTGGTTCTGTCTGGAGCCCATAACCTTTGGTCAGGTCTGGGGTCTGCCTGGACTTTCTACAGTTGTGCTGGAAGACTGATTCCTTCTGTCCATCCAAAATACTCTGGGGAGGGGTAGGGAAGCTTCTGTTCTTAACAGGATAGACCCTTTTTATCTTTAACAGGATAGAGTCTTCCCACATCATCAGTGCCTAGTTTCTGCTTGCAAGGGAACCTCTTGCCTTCATGGGCTAAGTGCTGCAGAGGGGGGCTTCAGAGGGCTGCAGCACTGCGGGTGTTGGCCGAGGGGATGAGAGCTGGCAGACGGGCAGGGAAAAAACTCCCCTTGGGAAGACAAAGTCATCGGTGGCCATCAAATGCAAAATGAGTAATTCTTACTGCAGCTGGGCTGGCAGCTTCTGGGTGAGGGAGAGCGTGGCACAGGGCAGGAGCAAACACGGGGAGCAGGAGGGGGCACTTCCCGAGCTGGCACTGGCACTTAGAGAAACACCTGTCCCATCTACATTTTGGGGTACATTTCCAATTTCACCTATACGGTTTAGGAGCATAAAACCCATTGCTGTCAACAGAGATTATTTTTCCTTGAGGCCCATGCTCCTGCTTCACTGAAAGTAGCTGAAATATCTCATATAAAACCAAAATTCACAACCGTGAAAAGTTATTTTGTCTTTTACAAGAGCAGGGAGTCTATAGAAGCCTTTAACATCCCCTAAAGTGTCAGAAAGGCCACTGAAAGGAATATTCTAGGATTTAGAGCCACAGCAAAAGACAAGCCTCATCCAAACACTCACACTGATTCTGGTTGGTGTTGGACTGGACCCCCATGTGAAATGCAAGCAAGACATGCTCAGTCCTTCACAAAACAGTGGATTACAGCGAGAGCAGGTTTTATTTATGAAACTGGGGTTATAACAAAAAGGCATGGAGATGCCCAAGGTCTCCCTTTCCCCCTCTCCAAACATTCAGAGGAAAAGGCAAAGCGACTGTTCTCACATGGGCAGACACGTCACCTCCTAAGCACACATGGCCACAACTTCGTTTCCTCATCATAAAACTAAAACAAGCAGAGAAATATTTTTCTTCCAGTGTTTACTTTCTATTTATTTTCTGTTGCTACCTTTGTGCCTGCAGCAGTGGCAGTGTTCCCTGAGCCCCAGGACCCATTGATTCTGCATCTGCTGCCTCGCAGCCTTTCAGAGCCCAGGGGGCTGCACTAGAGCAGCTCTCCCTTTGCAACTGGCAGCCGTGGGACTGTTTCAGAGTTGGGGTGAACGGGCAGAACACTGGGAATGTGAACAGGGGCTCCTAGCTGGGATGAGGATTGGAACTGGGATGGGACATTCCATTTCGGTTGTGCTTTCAGCAGATTTGGAATTGGAGCTTTAAGTTACCTCTTTATGAGTTGTTATTATTATTCCAAGTTTCTCTTTTGTTATCTTTATTTCTGGTTTGTCTTCTTCACCTTTCATGGAAAGCAACATACTGAAAGGTCACTGGTAGACTCAAATTAATTTCTGAAGGTAAGCAAATAGCTGCAGGCATTTATTCACCCAAGACAGATAAAAACTATATAAGCAACTTCTTGGGAAAAAAACAACCAACCAAACCTAACCACATATCTACCCAAGGCAACCTCATAAATATCTCGTCATTCAAAACTACTGTTGTTTCCTCACTGCTGGTGGCATCACTTTCTCTGTTGAAAAGTGGCAGCCTCTTCCACACAAAGATCAAGGACTATAACATTTCAGATTCTAGACACAGTAAGAACCCTAAATAAGAATTTATTGAATGAATCTCACTTCACTAGGCATGACTTTCCTGAACTTGTATAACGTGTGAAATCATTTATTGCTTGGAGACCTGTTAAACAGGCAGCCATAAAAGCCCATTGCATCTCATTGTTTGGAGCCTAATACTCAGCATCATTTATTTCTAAGCTATTTTTTGAGTACACACAGAAATCAAACCCTTGTAAAATCTTTTTAATTTCCCGCTCTCATTCTTTGGGCGCACATACCCGACCTGTAAGATATTTCTCTCCTGGGTTTTTTTGGGGTTTTTTTTTTTTTTTTTTTTTGTTTCCACATTCCTGGTAAACTCCTTCAGTTTCAACTGTAATGCCCATAAACAAAATTCACATCCGACAAGGTCAAGGTTCCAAGACAGACAGTTATTAGCTCAAAGCCAAAGTGTTTCATTTTAGGCTTCATCCCCATTTAAACCATGAAAACCTCAGTAAGTATTGAATTTAAATCCACTGTCACTTTTCTCCGGGCCTTTCTCAAAGGCTTCGTTATTAGTTTCTATCTCACAGTGCCTCCTAGATACCCACACTGCACTGAGCAGAGCTGTGTGCACACACACCAGGAAGCAGACTCCCTCCTGGAGCATTCAGGATCCCAGACAGAAGCTGAGAAAGTGGAGCTGTGTTTCCAGCCTGCCACAATGCAGACTGGAGAGTTCGTAAGGAGAGCTCAGGATTCAGAAGTCTTAATTCCAGGACTTATCTAGCACGTCAGATTTTGTCATACTCCTTTTAAACAAAACAAAGTGTACAGAGATAATAAAGGGTCCAGGCAGATAAAGTATACAAGTCATTTTGTAAGAAAGGTTCTGTCCCTTCTTAAAGGAGCAACCACAAAACCTCATAAGCCTCTTGGATCCATCTGAACCCTCTCCCTTCTCCAAGTACATGCCAATGGTCCTTCAGCCAGTTGCTTGCCCTCAAGAAAGCCAAAAGTTTTTGCAGGGGAGCACAAGGTTTGGATACATGTTTACCAAGAGGGACCTTTACAATTTCTGCTTCCTGTTGGTGCTGGTGCCCTGTTTCTGTGTGCCAAAAGGGAGAGCAGCAGCTCTTTGCCTGTAAGCAGGACACTGTTATCCTCAGCCCTGTGGCCTGGAGGACAAGGCAGCTATAAGGAGACAGGTTACCGCACGGGCGAGCCTGAGCTGTTAGCTTCCAGCCAGGCTTGGGATGTGTATAAAGCCCTGGTTGCCCAATTAAGTCCTGGGTTACCATCAGCTCTCAGCACTGGCAACGTGACTGTTTTCTGAGCCAAGCTGCCTTAAGCCTGTCCAAGTAGGTTGACTTGTTGCTTCTTTTCTCTGAACGGCGCCCAGAAGCGTTGTAGGCCACAGGCTAGGCCAGCTGTCCCATGGAAGTGCTCCGGGGAACTGCTGCTTTCTGCCCCAGCCCTCACGGCAGAGGATGTTTCCCGCAGCGAGCCAGCCCCACTGCGCCGTGCCCGCGGTCCACGCGCCCAGGCTCAGGACACGCTGCCAAACCAGGACAACCTCACAACGGAGTAACTGGGAACTCCAAAACAGAGCAACAGTTGGCAGCAGCACAGCTCAGCCCTCGTTCCCGCTGTACCATTTCTGTGATTTTCCACTCAAATCATTGTGCCACCCGAAGGAAGGCAGACCTGTGTCATTCTGAGCTGCAGTCAGACTTGTGGGTACCGCTAATTCTGCTAAGTGAATGGTAAAATAGAAACAGGTAGAATGGTGTAATTTATCATGCTGTCGAAAAAGAGTCAGAAGGAACATGCCAACAGTATTTTCAAAAGCCACCTGCTCCAGTATTCCTGGTGTGACTCACACAGCTACTGAAGTACTGCAGAAACCCTGGGCTAGCTACACAATTCTCACCAGGACTTTATGTGAAATTAAGTCATCCCAAACGGTCATTCAAACCAAGGGTTATGGACAAGGGCAGGGATGAAATAAAATGTTCCTGTTGTTCTAGACAACAAAAAAGACTGCTAAGGAAGTAACTTTATAACCTGAGAAGGGTCTGCAGCTTTAAGAAATTCTCCCCTAAAGGTTGTAAAGCTTTACTATGCAAAGTATTTTTGCTGTTATATACACTGGCGGCCACTAAGTGCAGCTATTATTTCTGGCAGTCATTCAGAGAAGGTCTGCGCTGATAAAGTGTTTAACAGAGTTTGTTTGGGTAGATCCATCTGTGTTTTTAACCACCCATACAGTCTTTCGTGTCCTTTTAAAAGACACTGGATGTTCCCAAGTCTAATATATTACAGTCTTTTTGTCATCTGTTACTGTTTACCATGGCACTGCAGAGAACATCTTCTTTACAACGTCCACTCTTTTCTATATGGATTACACAAGCTTTTACTACAGGGATGATTCTTTGCTGCAGGACAGAGGTGCAGCCTACACAGAGCTCCCATTTCCTTGGTAAAGGCCACGTGGAGCTGTGACCTGTCACTCTCACTCCCTGCACCTTGGGCTAAGTTCACGACAGAGAGAAGTAAGAGGTCTGTTGAAAGGATGTAGCAAGGAACCCAAAATGGAGCTTCAGAAAGGAAAGGTTTTCAGGTCTTGCGAGTGCGAGCACCAGGAAAAACATCCTAACTAGTTGGGATGGACGGCAATAGCATCCTTAACACTCCCACACTGGACGGGTTTGGCACTGCAGGATTTGAACCCTATCCCCACCAGAAACTCTCTGTACCACACAGAGCAAACCAGCTGAACTCTCAGCACCTCACTTCCCCACCCGGCTGCACTGTGTGGCCACAAGGCAAAGCACTTCAGTGACAATCTCTGCTACTGTTTATGAGTACTCTGTCTAAAACCTGAAATGAAGTATTGCTAGGACTACATTGCTTCAAAATGCTGCACAAACATTTGCTGACTATGAAGCAGATGAGTATTGGTATTGCCCTCCTCGAGATGGGAAAGTAAGAGCAAGAGGCTTGTAGCTAGTGACCGCTAGTGAATGTGTGTTCCACCTGATGCAGATAAATTCCACTGATGTAAAAATTATTTAAATGCTACAGCAAGAGGATCCTCGCATCTGAAAACCCTCCTGGACATTTCATAAAGCTTTTCATATCCAGAGATAGTACTGCCCTGAACATGGGGTTCAGGTCCCTTTGCCACTTACCTGAGCTTATCTGCTACAAAAATCACACGGCGCTCCAACAAGAGAGATGCAAAGATCTTGATGATCTGACGAACGCTGAGGCACTTGAACAGGCATTCAAAGTCCACGTGTTCCAGGCGTGAGTCCATGGGCCGCCGCAGCTCAATGACCTGCATGCATCCAACAAACATCAATCAGCATCCCTGGTCAGGGCTGACAGGGCCAAGGCCACCTGGCACCCCAGCCCCTCCAGCACCGCTCCGTGCTTTCCTGTCGAGGAGACCCAGAGCAAGACCCCCATCCTCTTTGGCACACCGAGGCTGGACGCGCAGCGCTCCAGAGAAATGGAGTATTACACAATTTGCTATTGGGCCAGTCTTCTTCCCAGAATACACTTGTGTGCGTTACATCTGCTGGCATTTCTGAGGGAAGCATAGCTCTGCTTTCTAAACACCCCGTCAGAGATGTAAAGCTTGGCTGAGTCAACTGCATGAAGCAAGTAACAAACTGGAAACAAGGGAGCAGGAGGCTTACAGGATTGAAACAGCCATAAAGACAAGGCAAATTCGGTTATAAACTTGGCTAGCAATTCAAACTCACATCTGAATAGGTGCCAAGGACTGAGCTTAATGGCTGGGCAAAATTTAAACTCAATTCACTTCACTTTCACTCTTCTATGATGCATAATTCACTGGATAGTGTTTCAAACTTTATTTTTTTCCTTTTTGCCATAAAGATATGTGCATATATATACTTAACTGGGGAGTCAGGACAAGGTCTTAGATGGTGACTTGTGACATCCCTTTAAAGTCTAATTTTCATACTTCATCCATGACCTCGGGCCCTCTCCTTCCTTTTCTCAAATGCCTTTTGCTTGATTCCTTTATTATATCTTCCTTTTACTCTGCAATTGACATGCTCAGATGTGGAACTTGAAGGCGGAGGACAGAAAAAAGAAGAGGGAAAAATACCATGAAGAAGAGAGTAACAGAAGGAGAAAAATCTGAAGTGCAAGACAGCAAATGATGAACTACTGAGGAATTTGAGGAAACAGAAGGGAAAGGGGAAAGGTTGGCCAACTTGAAGCTGTGTTGAAATCTCTGAAGACATATCAACAGGAACATGTATACAACTTCTTTCCATGGCCAAAAATCACCATCATTTTATTGCTTTATGTTTTCATGCCCATGACACCACATTCCACAAGTGTACTGTATTGAGTTCAAACTGGAGTAGCCCTTACAATATTCCTCACAAACACACTGTTTTAAAGATATGATCGAGACCACAGGATATTGGAAACAAAACCGGTTCATATCAGCTAGTTGTAATGTCGTTTGTGGTCAGGAACACAGGACTGCGAAAAGAAATTCACTCTTAAAGCACTATTTGTGTACAGACTTCATTTTTGTTAAGCCTGAACTAGAGAAATGTTATGGTGCCAGAGTACTGGATACCCGTTGCTCAGCTGGTGCCTCAGCCAGCAGTGAGAATCAAACTGCAGAGCAATGGAAACAGTGCCTGTCTACCTTTTCTTCCTCGTGTTCAGTAAAGGTGCCCACTTCCTTTCTGTAGCATTGGGATTCCAATTGCAAATCGTGTTTACGTACCAAACTGTGAGCAGATGGATTTACTGAAAAACTTCCAACCGTCTCGCTGCAGGGTAGGATGCGATGCAGGTTATGGCAGCTTTGCTAAATGCCATGGATGTTTGCTGCTGCCTGGCGAAGCCTTCTGCTTCAATCTCCTCATCACAAAGAAATATACTGTCTACTGCCCAATTAATCATCATCTTTGTTTAGGCCAGAGAAGCCATAATGGAAGGACAAGATTCTGTTCCTAATTAAGCCAGTGCATTCCATTTAAATAACAAGTTTGTACCGGCATAACAGAGCAAAGCTCAGCCAGGAGAGAGCTGTTTGTTTGGAATTAGCACAATGTTTTTCTCTGGGAGAGTTCAGAAGCTTGAGCAGAGGATAGAGAATTTGCAGATCCATGATTCCCAGATGTATCCACATCATTATCAGATCTTATCACTGTTACCAATCAGTCTCGCAGTTTTCCTTTGCTTCTCCAGAAGAAAATGCTTGTGCCTTGAAAGTCACTTACACAAGGAACGCTTTGCATTTCAAACCAAGCGACATCTCCACTTGGCCCACCCCACTGAAGTCAGTGACATTACACTTGAAGAAAATATAGTTCAATGTCAAAATAGTAATAGTAAAACTAACCCTAAGGAGTGTAAAATAATCCTGAAGGGGATTTTTTTTTCCTCTGCTTTTACTAATGGGGCCAAATTCTATTCCTATCTGCAGTAATGTATTTCCTCTACATGCTTGCCCATCTGAGTGGAGCTCCTGTATACTTACACAACAACGTGCAAAGAGCAGAATTTAACCCAGCAAATGTTGGCAAGCCTCAAGTTACAAAAACTGTTTTAAGCAAGGCACCAATTTTGCCATTTTCGAGTAAGGCATTTGTTGTACAGCTCTAAGCTTCTAGCTACTTGAGTCAGTAATAAAAGGAAACGAAATCTATTATATGTGTGCACACAAAAACTTTTATGGCAGGCTTTTCCAAATATAGACTCTCTTTGAAGTCTAGTTAAAGGGCATTTATTGCAAAAAGAGATAGTTAGATGCTGCTGGTCACTCCTCTTACCAAGGCCAGGACCAGCAGTAATGTTTGCAATAACAACCAGCCACTGAACTGCTCATGTAGAGTCAGCGTAGGATCCTTACGCTTGCTTGTTATCGCTGTGATAAAGCCCAGCAACACCGTAGTCTGCTAACTCCACTAGGCCAGCTGTACTCGGGCATCGGTGGTGTTTGCGGGTTTTTGTTAAATACAGCTTATCAGTGCACGTAAAATAGCAAATGCATAACAATAAATTGGCTTAAGATCATCAGTGGGAACTAGCCTTAGCACAGCAAAACAGCACTGGTCCTGCACTCTGAGGGTGTCCACCTCACATCCCTTGCAGCGTCCCCGTGTCTCCTGGCTTTCTTCTGCTGTTTGATATTGGAGTGGTGAGGGGGGAGGCTTTGACTTTTAATGTTTGCAGTTGCTTTTTACCTCATTTCCAGCTCCAGGCAGAAAGGTTTTGACTTTGATTGTCTTTCCAGGTGCAGGAAAGGGAGATTCCATCAGACTCCTCATAAATGGATAAACCAAGGCAGAAGATATTCCCCTTCTCCTTTCAACCTCATCCAGGATCTGATCCATTAGTAAGACAGAAGAAAGAGACAGAACATATCAGCACCACATACCCTTCTGAAGCATCTTTTGGCCCACGTGTGCCTCCACACATGGCAGATCCAAGTTTAATTCTCCTCTGCCGTGCATTTCTTCACTACTGTTAAAGCCACGGGGTTTAATCATACTCTAGAAACGATACGTTTTCCTGTTACAAAACGAAGCCTGTTTGTGAATGCAGTTACCACAGAGACAAGGAAGGACTAGCAAATCTGGAAAGGAGAAAGAAGATTCAGTATGGGATGCATATTGCAGGGATTTTGCCTGCCCAGCAAGGTGAACTGAAGGAGATGAAGACCAAGACAAATTCCAGGATGACAGGGCAGGTCAGCATCACGTTTTAGTGGTACCTCTTGAGAGCTGTGTTAAGGAGAAACGCTTCCTTCTGCCCTGGGTGTCTCTTCCATTTCAACTGAGAGGGCAAGAAAAATCCAGACCAGCAAGAAAAGCAACACCATCACACTATGATACCAGCAGAGGTCCACCAGGAAAGAGCTGGAAGAGTCCCAGCCACAGTGGCAGCAGTCATGTCACAGCCAGCCACGAGCAGCCTCACCAAGCCTGCCCAGCTCCTTGCACTGGGTGCCTGCACTAAGACCGTGTGCTGTTTGCCATGCTATAGAACAGGCTATCTAGCTTGAAATAAGCAGATGGAACTTCTTACAGATAGAGAGGACTATTATTTTCTTCTCTCTTTGGTCACATGGGCCAACATAAATTAGATCACAGCTAAGCTTTCCCACATTAGACAGAGCATATAGATGAAAAACCTAAAGACAACGAGAAAGCAAGCTTCAAAGCAGCTGGCGGTTTGACCTGAAACGGTGATCTTTTAACCATCACTCAAAAGCAAAAGGCCATACAAGAGTTAGTGGGTCTGAGCCAGACATTTTCCCTTGTTTCTCTTGGAAATGCTTTTCACTGAAACAGAACATTAAAAGATACTTAAGCATAAGCTGGTGACTTACAACGACAGCTAGTGACACCAAATGCCACGAGAGGCATTCCCTGGTGCATAGTTTCCCCTTTCTCCTTGCAACATAGTAAAGAGAACTAAAGCAAAGCTGACCCAGTATACATAGCTGGCATTCCGGTCCATGGAAACAGCAGATAACTACAAATGGAGATATGAATTTCATTCTTAATGTAATCTGCAGCACAGCAGCTATCCCCACCAAACAAAAGCAGCTGCCCAAATGGGAAGGAGGAATGAACAAAGGCTGCGCTCCAGATCCCTCAGTGCTCCTGCACACTGCCAACATGCAGTTGGGACGTGCCCAACACATCTCTCCTCTTCTGCAGTCACTATCTGATGCTTTACGCTGCTGTCATAGCCCTGTCCTGACCACCTTCACAACACAAACAAAAAGGAGCATTTAAACTGAAATAAAAGTTGAACAGAGATCTCAGGAGATAAAATGGCCAAAAATAGGAAACCATGACCAAACAAACTGTCTGAAAGTAAAGATACCTATGGCTCTCAAGCCTGTCGTAGAAGTAGGTATTACAATGGTGAGCATAAAAGGCTTTGAGGAAGATGAAAATAATGCAGGCTATCAGAAACAGGATGATAAACATTTTAAAACAGAGAATTCCTTTTCCTTTTCTGTTAAATAATAGCCGAGGTTTGGTATCTCATGGTCTTTCATCACTCACATTTCTATGAACACTGTATGAAACCTGGAAAAGAGGAAGGCAGCCATTTGACATTAGACGTGTCGCTGTTCCCCACAGATCGCCAGCAAATCCTACACAATACTCTGAGATTTACACTAGATTTTGCAAGGCATGCTCTCAGAGGACTAGGAGGCCCTAAACTAGCAGTTAGCCAGTCATTTTGAAATGTTAATCAATCAGAAATGTTATTAATAGTTAATTATAATACCATTTTGTCTTACAAAAGAAGAATGCTTGTGGCTCTGGAGCTGATTGGCAGTTAACTGTTTCTACGGGTATTCAACCCCTCGGGTTGCTGCAGTGCCCTGCTCATTGTCTCAAAACTCAAGGAAGGTATTACCTAGGTAAACCACATCAGCACACAATGAGGCTTTGGATTCATTAATGTGGAAGCCAATTAAAAGTTTATCCATGCTTTCCTAGCCTCCTAGGACAAAAACAAGCACGTCAATATTGTTAAGCAGATAGAATTCACTCATCAAATAATCTTTTTGCTTAACCTCATCATTCCACAGGGTATTGGAGTAAGAGTGGTACTGGTCCATCATTTAAACTGCAGATGCCAAGAATTACAGCTCAGCACAGAAGGGCTTTAGAAAACAATGGAAAAAAACTTCAGTCAGCCAGATCATACAGACACCCAGATGTTTTCTGAATCAAGTTCTGCCTCAGTCACAGAAGCAATAAGACATTCTTTGATGAACCAAATAATAGGGATGGAATATCCAGAACAGCAACTGTAAAACACAGTTATCTCCCATCAGAGGAAGAAATTCTTCTGCGTCTGCTTCATCACTGTGGATGTATCACAGTAAACAATAAAATTAAAAAGAAATATTGAAAAAAAAATTGTCTTACCTTGGAAAATAAATCAAAGCACCCCAGCCGGCTGATGACACAGTAAACTTCAGGTAGGCGTGGGCCTTTTCCACTTGGCTGATAACAGTAAAAAGGAGATTGAAATGACATATTAATTTTGGAGTCATACAGTTGGCCATCATGTGATATCTTTCACTCTGCATTTCTCTGTCAAAAGAGCTGCTTTGGGAAAAGCATTTCTCCTGTAACACTAAGCAGCATAAATAGTGCTTATCCACTCTGGAAATCACTAGTGCATTGGAGCTGTATTCCAGTATCGCCCCATCTTGCAGCCATAAATGACTGTAACTCACGCTATCATTGTCCTCTGCTCCTGCTGCAGCACAGGGGAGAGGAGAACTACACTGCTAGGGGAGGTTATGATGGCTTCAGTTCCCCACTCGCTCCGTGAAGTTCAAAGAGAGCTGAACTTACAGAAAGCAAGCTGGTAGACTTAAACAAAGGCAAGCTGCATGAGCTAAATCATTAACTTTCTCAGATTAGTGCATGAAGAAACATCAAGCTGTTAAATAACTTACACAGTGGAAAGTGTGAGTCAATGATGCACATCCTCCCTACCACTCCCCCTGCCCCCCTCTCTCCACCCCCCAAAAACTCCCCAACAACCCTATAAAGATCGTCCTCTATAACCATCCTATTTCCTTCTCTATTTCCTAGAGCAGAAAATGGTTTCATGTGGCATGACTGACGTGTATTCCCTCAGGGGGGGCTCTGCAGCCCTGCCTATACCATGGGAGGGAAATGCCCATCGGCACTGTGTGTGAAAGAAGGGTACAACCACTGGCTGGATTCAGCTTATTTACTGGAAAAGAGGTAGAATTAGGCCAATACTGAGCACATTATCTAAACTGGCCTCATGAGCAAGGTCCTCAGAGCAGAGAGCTGTTCTGCCTGTGTGCAGACAGCAGTGACACTCATCCATAGCAGCTTCCCACTGTATTTTCAATACGCTGTGATGCAGAATTCCAGTTTAGTGCAGTTGCAACTGATTTTCTCCAGACCAGCAGGAACACCCTTCCTAGGGGCTGTTATTTTAACAAGGCAGCTTGTTGACTTCAGATGCAGTCCCCCGCAGTTCCAAGATACAATGCAGGGAAGTCCAGGTGCTGACTTGTCCATCATGGCACAGAGCAGCTGCAGGTAGACCAGCAAACCGCAGTACCCCAGCAGCAAACAGGGTCTGAGGCACCAGGCGAGGCTGCCTACTCCCTCACATCTCATGGAGTCAGCTGTGCTCATGCTGCATGGAGCGAAAACTGGCCATTGGAGAATCACTTGGCATCACTTTGCATACTATCGATATGCAGCAGTGACAGAATCATCTCCAGTAATAACCACTCTGTGATAAAGGGTCTCGGTCACTGTATCCACCAGCTTCTGTCCCCCTGCACATTTACCCAACGTGGCTGATCTTCTTCTTGGTATCCACGTAGGAGGTGGGTGTATTTTCATCTTTGTCTCACCATTAGACTCTGCTGACACAGTGATTAACTTCCCCATGGTGTTTCTGCCATTTACATGCCACACAGATGCCAGTCAAGAAAAACAGAGGGGTAGCTGTGCTTTTTAAATGTGAGTATTGCAATCTAGGCTTGGACAGTCGGCAGGTGCCTGCCTGCTATAATAAAGACCACGAAAAAATACCAAAGCTAAGTGAATACAGATGAGTCTATTTCTGGATCCAAACCTGCTCACTACACGTCACATCTCTGAAAAAGCAGAGCCCTTTTTGTCCATATTAGGTATAAAACTCTTTCTAAAGGCACAGAGTGATTATATCAAGCATGTGGGATTTTGGTTAAAATCATTGTGTCGAATGCGCAGGAATGCCGAGGCTGTGCCAGGAGCCTTGGAGAGCTCCCAGCTGAGAGCTGTCTCGCCGAGTGCCAGTAAAAACATCACATTCCTGGGTCATCTATAAGACCAGAAACAATAACTGCTTCACGCTTACTTTATGAAATATCATTGTTTCAAACGTCTCAGAGGCTACGCGTCTCAGCGCAGGGATTCTTCCCTCCTTGAGCTAATCCTATAGAACATCCTTCTCTGTTATTGCAGAGACTTCTTCCTGCAAATAGCACAGCCTCCCAGATTCATACAAATCCTCTGTGAAAGGCAATGACCAAAAGCCTCAGGCACAGTCACTGAGGGGCAGGACTTCTCAAACTTCTGATACTGGCAGCTCTTCACATAACCTCCCCTCTCGGCCATCGGTTTACACCTCAAAGCTGGAACTAAAACACCTGCTCATCGCGCTTTACAGAATCACGGAATTGTCACGGTTGGAAAAGATCTCCAGGATCACCACATCCAACCCTCAACACAAAAAGAAAAAAAAAAAAAGAACCACCAGAAAAAAAACCCCACAACACGACAAACCCAACCAAAACCCACAAAAAAAGCCAACCTGACCATCTCACTAGAGCACGTCCTCAAGTGCCTCATCTGCATGGGTTTTGAACCCCTCCAGGGACGGTGACTCCTGGTAACACCTCCCTGAGCAGCCCATTCCAGTGCCTGACTACTTTTTCAGTAAAGAAATTCTTCCTAATATCTAATCTAAACCTCCCCTGGTGCAACTTCAGGCCATTTCCTCTGGTCCTGTTAGTTATTTACTAGGGAGAAGAGGCCGCACCCACCTCAGTACAACCTCCCTTCAGGTAGCTGTAGAGAGCAATAAGGTCTCCCCTCAGCCTCCTCCAAACTAAACAACCCCAGTTCCCTCAGCCTCTCCTCACAGGACTTGTTCTCCAGACCCTTCACCAGCTTGGCTGCCCTCTTCTGAACTCGTTTCAGCAACTCAGTGTCTTTCTTGTGGTGAGGGGCCCAGTACTCAAGGTGTGGCCTCACCAGAATTTGCTTCTTTCCCAGAAAAACAATGTATGGGTCATGACACTTCCCTTCTCTGCCTGGACTCATCTTTCCTCACTAGGGGAGACTCGGGCACTGTGTCTGACCAACAGTAGTGGCTTAATCTCTCTTCCTAGAATACAGTGCTTCCAAGTTGCAGGCTGTGCTCTGCAAGGTAGCTACAAAGCCTTGGAGTCCTGTTCTCCAAGGCTCGCTCTTTCACACAATGAATAGGTCCAGCTCAGAGAAGCTGTGTGGTAAAGCAGCACAGCTGAGAGGCATCCGAGTGACTCTGCCTTGATTCACTGCATTCCTCCTGGAAGAAGAGTGAGCCCGGTATATTTTCAGCCTTAGTGCAGTATCACAAATGAAAATGCTATTGAGTTTTGTTGATAACAAGACAGTTTCCCAAAAAGATGAACATAAAGTGACAAGAATTTGTCTACAAAATGGGGTAACTGAGATCTGCATCAGGGCTGGTCCGCAAGTGGCTCAGACAGTCTTTTTTTTTTATAGTGAGTTTTATCTGAAGTTTACTGACTAAAGCCCTCTCCAAAGCTTGCTTTGGCAGGAGAAACAGGAGGCTTTTGCTCCAAAAAATAAGCCTGCCATTTTTCTTTTCCAAAGCACACCTTCCCTGCTCACGTGCTTCAAATCTAAGGGAGTCTTTTAGAGATCTCCTCCCAGTCTGGCACAGTGCTGAGAGTCTCTCACAGACTGCACGTGCCTGCTTCCAAAGCAAGGCAGGCTGTCCCTGCACTGTGCATACTCACCAGCCATTCACAGCATAGCTCAGTGGTTTGGGTACTTTAAGTTAGTGGGGAGGCTGTGGGGCGTCAGGAAAGCTCCTGGTTTCCCAGCCCCAGAAGCAACTGGGGAATGCTAACCCCAGCACACTGACATCAGGGGAACCAAAGCAGTGGGGACCAAACACAACATTTTTTTCCCCCCTGCAGCAAGGAAGAGAAACGTGCACCACAGTCCTACCTGCCACCTTGAAGAAGCAGGAGTGCAGTAAGAAACAGACTAGGATCAACCTGAAAACTCTGCAAGGGCTGTGCTCCTTCCTCTCTCAAAATGGGGCAGGACATCTCACCTGAGATCTTCTAAATAATTCCCCAGAGAGCATTATTTAGAAAAAGCAGAGGAAGCAGTAAGAGCTGCCCCAGGGCCAGGTGAAAAAACACCAGCAGAAATGCACGGCAGCAGCGGAGCTGTCTGAAGGAAGCTGCCTTCCCAAAGCACCTGCACAAGCCTCTGACATCCTGGGCTCCCCTTTAGACCCGGACTGTTACATGCTTCAATTGCAATTAGCTGTAATTAAAGCAAGGGTCATGTAACAGATCTAGCACATACAAATATTTAAATGACAATGCAAATGCCATTCTCACACATGCATTATGTAATGTTTATTCCAGGAGAGTGCAAAGGACACTGTTGTAGTCGTACCTGGCTCTGGGGCTGCCTTTATCTTGGAACAATAACAGATGCAGATTCCAGCCAAACTTTAAACAAGGAAACATGGTATTCCTGAATAACCTCCCAGCATATTTCTCCCCCTCAGTTATATCAGAGCCACACACAGGCTAATGGGGTATGTTGCTTGAAGGGATAACATCAAGAAGACAGAGGAGATGCCTCCCTCTAATATATATCTGCATAGACTAGATAAGGCTCGGCAGTTTCAGAAAGAGAGAGGCATACTGAAAACCCAGCAAGGCTCCTCCTTGGGAAATCTGCTTGTTTTTCTCATGGCTTAATTTAAACAACAACAGACCTACAAACACAGAGACTTTTGAAAAGCAGGTCTGCAGAAATAAGGTTCTCGCATCAGACCGGATCACCGCTCTCTTAAGCCTAATGCAATGACATCCTCGTGGCCACACAAGCCCTCGCCTCACCAGCAAGCCCACGTATCCAGAAACAGAGATGTTTCTTAATGGTGTTAGGAATCGGAACAACTCAGATGTTGGGAGTCCAAAACGAACACGTCAGTCACAAGCCAGCTTCTGTGGCAGCTCTTCACTCCTTGTTAGGGCCAATCCAAATTCAGACCGTGAGAAAACTGTGGGTGTTTTAAATCCAAAAGCTCGTCTTAAAGTCTTCGTGGTATATGTGAAACGTGAACTTTTAATGCCAGAGCACCCAACGTGCACAGGGCTGTCAAAGGTACTTGGGGAAGAGCAAGGGGAAGAAGAGGCTTTCCAGGCAGCTTTTTTCCACTCCATAAACATTAGATGCATCCCACAAAAGCTGCTTTCACAGTGTAACAAAATCCCTTCTCCTGCTCCAGCAAATGCAGGATGAACTAGTCCCACCTAATGACTGGGTTTTGTGTTTTAAAGTACACACTTCATGTTCAGGCATCTGCTCCTCCACTGGCTCCTGCAGGTGGATTGTCTTAGCCTAGAAAAGTGCCGGAGGAGCATTTTTCATGTGAGAGGGAAGAGAGAGGTAGGATAGGGTAGCAAGCTTTCATCTTATTTCTGCAAGTACAAAGTTACCAGCTACGAAATCCTGACATTGTCAGGCTTCCTGCTCTGAGAACTGGGTCTGTCTCAGATGCCCATGCCATAGCAATATGCATCTCCTACTGTTCCCATCAACCAGCTGCCAGCAGTGGCAACAAACTGCAGAACGTTGTTTTGAGGATGCAGTATCTTATACTCCAGTATTGCCCCACTAGCTAGAGCTAGTGGCCCTCTGCATCTGCAGCACCTCAGTGGCAATAAAGCCTGAGATGCTTGTCAAGATCCCACAAAACAGCAGCTTATGTGCCGTGACTGTCCCTAGGGACAGGGGCAGCCCTAAGGCCACTGACAGCCCAAGCTGCCGAGAAGCTGCACTAGATCCCAGCATCTCCCAAAGATACAGGCCTGGTGCCTCCCTGGCTGTCTACACCCTTTCCTGGGCTGCAGAGACCTTTCATGACCTCCCAATAAGGAAAGTTTTGTAGATTTTCCAGTACTGATGGGTTCTGCAGCTGAGGCTCCGGCAGCTAAAACCTGCTGAGAAGGTCCCTGCTTTCACCACGGTGATCACTGTATATCCACTGTGCCCTTACTGAGCATGAGCTTATGGAGTAGTGCAGGCAGAGAAGACCTAAGACTTCAGTCACACTCTTTAGAAGGGTAATTAATACAGTGAAATTACACACTAAAACAAATTAAAAATCTGTATTTTCCAAAATACACTCAGACAACAGCAGCTTCACCCCTGTCCCTCCCCACTGTGTGCTCCTTCTGTCCCTGTGCTCCTGTTCTCCCTTCTGCCCAGCCCAGCGCATAGCACTGGAAGCATCGTAGTGTCCACTGGCGAGGGCTGCAACCAGTCAGGCGAGGCCAAGCCCTCAGCAGGGACCGCTCAGATCACTGTTGCATTGTTCAAATAGCATGGAAAAGAAAATTAATCTGAGTTATTAAAGAAAAATGCCCTATCTGCAGTAAAACAGCATAGCGGTGAGAGTTAATATCTCTATGTTAGCCCATTTTGTTTCCTATGAAAGTGCATACTTGTCACATCAAGTCACTAGGATAGCTGTTACATGACTGCCTGGGAGGCATCAAGATGTAACTGGAAAACTTCATGCTGTCCGTGGAAGTGCAGGCAGTGTGCTGTGCTATAATAGGTTACATTCCATTCTAAGCCTGTTCCAAAATGAAACAAAGCAACATAAATACATTTAAAGAGGATAGTGTACAGGATTTGTAGCACAAACGGAACAGAACTGTCACTGTGTCCCTTGGGGTAGTGCTGGCAGGGTTTTAGCACACACCCCAAAAAGTAGATCTGGAAGAATCTGAAATCTGAAGGCAGAAAAGAAAAAGTGGAGCAGTTTGTTCGTATCACAACATGCCAAAGGAGAATAAGGCTGAAAAAATGTAGTTGTTTCATAGACAAAGGAATTGGAACACCAGGCTCTGCAGAAGACACAGCCATCCTCACGGGATCAGGCTGGATGGGCCAGCCAGTCACGGGCCCCGAGGCTCCAGAAGGTGTGAGACACCTCTCACGGGGTACTACAACAGCATCCCTTGCCAGGCCAGCTAGGCAATATTGTCTAAGGAATTAGCCTCACAGCAGCTGGCCTGTCTGGAAGCAGAGCAGTTTATAGTACTTCTGGGTTTTCTTACGGTCCTGTATTACACAGTATGGCCTCACCTTTCTCTTACATCATGCGTGCCAAAAACTGTGTGTTGTTCCCAAGTTATGGTTATTGCACGTGACAGAACTTGTGGGTTAGGAATTTGCCCCAGACAGGGACTAGCTGGTACAGGACAGTGGTGTCCTCTGCTGGGTAGGCTGTACCACTGACTGAAAGGTGTTTAAAAACGAGTAGACGTAGCACTTGAGGCTCTGGTCTAATGGATAGAGAGATGTTGGGATGAAGGTTGGACTCAATGATCCTAGAGGTCCTTTCCAACCCTAATGATTCTATGAAAGTCACCATTCTATTTTCATGTTGCCTTTAGTGGAGGGTGGATTTCACTGAGCCTTAAGTGAGTAAAAATAGCCTGTGTTAATCCTCCACTGACAAATTAATTCAACATTCCTGTGCATACACCTTTTTGACGGTGATGATTTCAGTCTCAGCCTGATCCAGGATCAACTGGTTTGCATTTCACAAATGTAAGCTCTGTGAGTGATTTCAAGCTTGCTAACATTCCCAGAAATATAAAAGTCTTAAACCACCTTTACCAGGTAGAGTGAAAACATTCCCTAATTTAATTCTAGCCAACATTTTATGAGGTTTTTTTTTTCCAAATAGACCTTATTATCCTTTTAAATAACAACACATAAAAAAGTAATTGAATTGTAGTGCTGCCCTACATGTTGTATGCTTATTTACACCCGGAAGGATACCTTCTAAGTGCTCCATTTATCTATCTCTGAATCACCCTCTGACCAGCCCTAGAATTACTGCAACACAAGCCTCCACTGACATTTCCTCGCCATGTATAAACCTTGTTGCAGCCCACGCTTACCCACTGGGTTGTACAGAGCGAGCAAGTCTGCGATGCTAACACAGCCCACAGAATTGATAAACAAGTTTTCTGTTATGTTATTTTAAACAAAACTTCTTACAAATAGAGGAACCACACACAGCAATACCTCCCAGACAGAACATCTTGCTGTCTGCACGACAAGGAGCTTTCCCAGTGACAAAGAGCAGGGTAGGAGCAGGCAGCATGCAGGGTGGAGGGTGCACTCCTAATGACAGCCAGTTGCTCTGTCTACTGGAAGCTGCTGAAAGCTACTGAAGGGAGGTGCTCCCTGCTTGGAAAGACGGGAATTTGTGCCCAGGAGGGAAGGGAGGGGAAGGTGCCAGTGTCTCTTTCTCTTAGAGGGCTCTTAGTTACAGGTCTGCAATGCTGCTGCAGACGTTCATTTTGCACAGAGTACACAAAAGGCTCTGCAGCATCCAATACCCAACTCTCCAACCAAGCGTAGGCAACTGTCATGTGAACAAGACAGGAGCCATGGGTCCCCACCTAGTCACCTGCAACAGCTCCAATCCTACCCGAGAGGTGGTGAGCACAGGCTAGTGCAGGAACAACCACTGGCTTTATGCTTTGCTGCCATCCAGTCAGGTCCACAGAATGGACAGAAAAATCCTTCTTTGTGCCGTGCTTCACCTGCTTTGATACACTTGGCAAGCCTTTGTGCTGTTTCCTCTCTCCCCTGCCCTGCCCTGTCATGAGGACTGAATAAGAGCCCGAGAACCAAGACTTCCCGGTACAGGTACCAGCTTATCTCGTGGTCCTGACAAACGGTGCTGGTGGCACATGGAGGGCAAACCATGGTTGCCCTCCTGCTAGACAGGGTGGCTTAATTACCTACATCACGGACCTGCTGCAGATGATTAGGCAGGGCTGGCAGAGCACTTTGGAGATGTAAGCAGCTGTCCAAGAGATAAACATTACTCATAAATGTTTAGAAATACCGCATTTGCCTTGGTTTGCAGTGTTGTAGTATTTCTGATTCTGCTTGAAAGCACGTAATATAAAGAATTTTAAAAGTAAGTGCTCACACAAGAAACTTTCCACATTCTTATGAATTTCCCACAGAAATGGGGATCTATTGGATTGAGACAGACATTACAAATGTTTGTTTTACTCGAGCTCCTTACATTTCCAAATTTCAGAGTGACTACCTCCATTTTCTTTTAAAACCATGAGAGACGCCCTCAAAGTTCAGACTACAGTTCTGAGATACTTTTTTAACAGAATTCTGCATTTTGAGGTGAAGGTGCCGTACTTACCAACAGCCTCCTGCAATAACCAAACCGCCGGCTCCCATCTTCCCCAGTCAGCATGAAAGAGAAGGTCTCACTAGAAGAAAATAAATGCCCAGGTTTTACAGCTATGAGGTAGATGATTTAGAAAGAGATTCTTCTCCAGTGAGAGATTCTACCCACCAGAGGGGCTCCTCTCCCTCTGCCCATCATCTGGATATACTCTGTGGCCAAATTCATTCAGCAGTAGAGCAAAAATATCTATGTGTTTGTGGACTACTCAGCTATAAGAGGAGATGGGGGCTGAATTTCCGTGACTTGACAGTCTCTGTACTGCAGAAGGAACAAGACTTTGAGGGCAGTAGTCAAATTGCTGTATGTGTCTCACCTTTTAGTTAAATCCTGTCTTTGGTCTGTACTTTGCTCTTCAAGGGAGAAGTTCAGATAGTTTCTCAGAGGAGAGAAATCAGGTTTCCAAAATCCACCTGATTTTATATGCCTGTCACCGTTTGTAAGCAAACCAACAGTTTAGTGCTGTAATTACAGCACAGGTAAAGGGAAGTGCCTGGGAATTTGCACCTGGACAGAGAAACATTCCTGACTGCTTCACAAGTTTTAAATGGCATTATAAAAACCGCTTTTTCTTTGCACTGGGATGCCAGGGCTTATATATCTATATATGGGAGGGATATCTTGTTTCAGAAAGATGGGTTCATGAAAGGTCTGTCTGGGAGAGCAGCAGCAGAAGAGGTGAAATGCTGCGTAGGCAGGGCTGTGCGCTTCTCATACCCATGTTGCCCACACAGTTGTCCTCTTCTCCTTCAGTGTTTTGAGTAGCTCATTGTTCAGGTGCTTCCACATGCTGAATAATACAGCCAAGCAACACTGAGTCCAACATGGGTACGTTGCACGTGCCATACAAAAGCCAACAACAAGTTCCATAGGTATTTTTGCCTACAGTAGTTCCTGCAGGAGAACACCAGTTCCCTGACATCATTTCAAGTACCCCTAGACACACTGAAAAGGTCTTGCATTATATACACCCATCTTGGACCGTGAATCTTAAAAAGCCATCTCATAGTCTAGGGAAACATGAGGAGAGCATCCAGCTCTGGAGTCCTCAGCACAGGAAAGACATGGACCTGTTGGAGAGGGGCCAGAGGAGGCCACAAA
>JAAGNO010020868.1:0-15986 GCA_033439905.1 Ceryle rudis | reverse complement strand
TTTTATTCCATTCTCTTTTATTCCATTCTCTTTTATTCCATTCTCTTTTATTCCATTCTCTTTTATTCCATTCTCTTTTATTCCATTCTCTTATTCCACGATCCCGATGTGTTCTCTGCCTCATGTTATCACCTGCCCTGTTAACTCTGAACTTGGGTGTTGACCCCCAGCCTGGTACCTTGCCCGAGGCTGCTCCCCGGGGCAGACCAGAATCCTCTCTGCAGGATTCTGCCCTGACTTTTATCAAATTCTCCCAGCAGATTGGACTCTTTATGGAGAAATTCCAGCCCATTTTAATTCTTATATTGAAGATTCTGGGAAGCAATCCGCTTATTGTTCCCTGAAGCGATAGGATGTGGTAATGTAAATGAGCCGCCTGTATTTCAGCAGTGCCTGAAGAGCAGGTCCAGGTGCAAAGGTAAAAACCACCAGCACTGTCTGAACCGATGCTCTGGTGACGACCTGAAGCTCTCAGTGGCAGGAGCTGCATTTCCACAGTTTGCTTAAATTTCAGAGGATCTTAAGCTTCGAATGAAGTTGAAGGGTTTGCTTTTAAGTGTGGCAAAGGAACCTGTCACCTGATATTTAAATGATAAGCAGGTATTAATTCTCAGAAGAACAATGGACTTAGTAAAAGGTTTTACCCGAGTGGCTTTAGTTCTTGGGGTGCTTTTAGTCCTGCTGTGTAAGACCATTTAATCTAAAATCAAAGAGGGGGCGAGTGATCAAACAGCTTGCTAAGGAGCATCATCTGCTGTTTACACACTGAATCTGCATATAGTTTTGAATTGCTTATTGCAGCGAGAATTAGCAGATGGTGATAAATAACTAGCATTTGTATATTTTCATTTATATCAGGCTGCCTTATAAATAGGTGGTACTGTTCTGAGGAGCAAGTGGGGTCATTCCGTTTTTCCTTAGGGGAAGCTGCAGCAGAGCAGTTTGGCTGTTGCACTCCTAATCGCATCGGTCTACCCATCGAACGCGGGGTAGTTCTGATTTTGCTGCTTTCTGGTAACTGCACAATAAAATAATTCTGTGTACTCTGTTAAAACGTTCCTTCTCACAGTACTTTTTCCAACAGTGCTTCTTCATTAACATTCCTCTATCCCTTTACCTGTGTTACCCTTGTTTCAACGGAGCTATTGCAGATTCTCACGTTGCTCGGTAACCGTGGTGCTTTGATACTCATTTGGGTGTAGTCAGGAAAAACAATCTGTGGAAAAAAAAAAAATAGAATTAAAACTGTGCAGCCTTCTGATTACAATTTTTAAGACTTTTAAATTTTAAGACTGCTGCATTCTTTCCTTTATTTTTGTTTTAATCAAAACATAATTGAAGTAGCTTTTGTATTTCAGTGCCCTCTGCCAGAAGCTTACCAGATTTTGGTTTTATACTAGCCAGAAATCCTGTAAATCGGGCAGCGCCGTTGATCTTGTTGCTGCAACGTTTCCTTAACTTTGACTAAGATTGCTCCTGTAAAATCACTTTCCCTGCAGACTGTTTGCAGGCATTCAGGGCAGTAACTGCATTGTGTTCTGCAGCTTAATAGCCTCCAAGTTTCTGCTCTTGTTCTCTAAAGAAACAAGATGATTTCTGCTAATTGAATTTTTGTTACTAGTTGAGGGAAGAAAAAAAAAAAAGTAATTCACTTGGGGGCAAAGGGGATGTTCAAACCACCCCAGCTCTCCAGCGTCGTCGACACACATCATTTGTGACCTGCTGCCTTTTTACAGGTCAGAAAATATCTTCCAGCAAAACGTTCTGGTGCTGTAGATAAACATTACAGCATGATGAATTTGTCTATAACAGACCTTGAAGCCGTGAGGCTGTTTGCTGTGTGCAAAGCTGGGTATCGTGTTCCTAGACAGGACTCTCTGTTTTCCTTCAGGATTCTTTATAAATCTGAAGAGCATCTCTCTGCTGTGCGATAATACAGGTCTGTGCAGAATTCAGCGTGCTTGCCATGGAGCAAGAAGTGGTATTTTCCTCGTATCGGGGGTGTTGGTGCTGTACAAGGTTTACAGGGAAGATGTTTTGTGGTGAACAGAAGACAGGCCTGCGGTGGAGGATCACCAGGGCTGTCATCGCGGCGCTGCTCCCGAGCAGCCTCTTGTAGTCCCTTCTAATCTGAGTGCATTCTGAAGGTGGGAATACACAGGTAGAGGAGGGTAATTGTTGGTTGCTCGTTTCACTGGTGACTAGAGATGCAGGGACTGCAAGTTTAATTTCTTTGATGTTAAGATGCTGGCTGAACAGTTTCACTTTTGTTTGTTGACTGCTTTGTGCACGGTGAAAATCATAGGGACTTTGCAGCCATTGCTTTATCTCTAGTTCATAGATTAGTCAAATCCTTTAATGTTACATAAATTAAATTGTACAAAAAGCTACATCTTGTGGCTTTTTTGGTTGGCTTTTTTCCCTTTCTTTTTTCTTCCCATCCTTTCTCACAGTGAGTGTGGCGTTCTGGGATAGCTGAATTCCTGGCATTTGTTTGCAGACATTCAGTTGCTCGTTATTGATCCCTCTCCAATTCCTAAGATGATTTGGCAAAGACTTTTCTTTAATTTATTGTTTACCTGGCTATTACTCTTGACTTGTACCGCTCCTTTTTTTATGTCGTCACCTTCAGTTACAAAGTTGTCCTGTTCTGTTACACCAAACAGCCATGGAAATACCATGGGTGTCTTTTGTCAAAATAAAACCCAACAATTTCAGAGTTTTAGAACCTCCTAGTGATGGAACTTCCAAGTTAATTTATTTCTCTGAGTTATTTTAACCAAATTTGGCAAAAGAAGGCAAAAATGGGATTTTTGTTGTTGTTGGTTTTTTTCCCCCACCCCCCCGAGGAATACTTTAGGTCTTCAAATTGATGTTCTAGAAAGTGTCTCCTGTAGCTCTTTTTAACAATATCAGTTTTCTTTTCTAGCAGATACTTTCATACTTGTCTCATCAGTCTGTAAAAGATACTTTTTTTCTTCAAGGAGCTCATACAAAGTCTCATTATACAGAATATTACCCAGAAATAGAGTTCAGGTGTCTTATTTGTATAAATAAACCCCCAGTTCTGCCTTCATTTTGTCTGTTTCTTGGCTCTTCTGTTTCCGAAGTGCTGTTCCTCTGTGCTGACAAAGCAGAGGAACCCCTCTGGTCACTGCAGATTGCAGCTCCTCAAATGACACAGTAGATGATAACAACTTTAAAGGAGGAGTAATGGATTCAGCTGATAATCTGTGGGTTCAGTTCTCTCTCATTTTAATTGTGATGTCTGATTCCACAGTGCTAACAGAATGAAGAGAGGAGCTCTACCGCAGGCACACTGTAAGTCACAGGAATTGTGCACTCCGTTAATCTGATTTTCTCGATGCTTTTGCCTCAGTCCAGTCTGATGCTTTGACTTCATTTTGTAGTGCATGAGGTTCAGACAGCCTCAACTTTTTAAAGCTCTTCATAGCATGGCCAGCTTGACCAAATTTGATGTTGATCTGGGTGTTGCCTTACTTCCTGTCTTACTGTTAATTTAAATCTTTGCATTTACCTGCCAGTGTTTCCAAACTCTCCTTTTCCCGTGCCAGTTCTGCTCTCTTGCCTTGCTTGCAAGTCTCCTCGTGCTTTGGTTTGACAGAAAAGCAGTTTTATGGAGCAGTCACTTGTGGGTTAGGTGCTTATTGTCATCCGTCACCTCTCTGAGGGGGTGCTTGGGGAGGGTGGCCACACCAAGATGGGGCTGGCGTGGTGCTCTCCGTTCTGTCTGCACGTTGCTCGGCTTGACCATAGGTGCCTGCGTCCTGCTGCGCGGTGGATCGATGACCCCGAGCTCTCTTGGAGCCTGCACTGCCAAGCCAAATGGTGCCTTTTGTTTTTACTGTACTGACATATTTTCTGTTCCTTTTGTCTTTCCTTTTTGCATGAATCAGCAGGCACAAAGCAATGAGGTTTCCACCAGCCACGTGTTTTCTTGCATTAACATCCTTCTATCTCTGATGCCAGGGAGTGGTTCCTGTGAACGATTTGAAACTTGCTGTGCTGAGAACATTTGGCCAGGTCCATGCGTGACATCACAGTGGTTTGAGTGAAGGTGTGACAGTGACCTGTGCATGTGCACCCATTGCCTCAGACAGCGTTCACCTGATTTAACGTTGATCTAACTCAGCATCACACCTTATGTCTGTGTCTCTAAGCAGTTCGTAAATACCTAAAGTAGTTACTAAATCTTCTCATTTTCACATCCTGTTTCTCCTTAAGTCCAAAGTGTTGAAAGTGGTTGGGTGTTGTTAATTAGAAAACTTGTCTGAAGCCTTTTCCCCGTGAGTGTGGATTTATTATGGATTTTTGAAGTGTGGTTTTTTTAATGCATATTGGTTTCAGTTGATGGCACTTCTCAGGGACTGCTTTGAAAGAATAAGCTAGTTAAGCAAATATTCAACTGAGAACACTGCCAGTGAATCACAGTATATTTACTTATCCTTTTTTTAGTGTTATGTCACAAATTAACACCCCCTCCAAATCTAGATACAGTACAGTTAGGTGGTTTCTATCATTTCTATGAGAATAGAGAGTAGTGTGGTAACCTCCTCAGGGTTTTTTGCAGTGGCAACTGGCAAAAGGTACCCTTCATCAAAATCTTTTTTACTGAGTAAAAAGTAGTTCACCTAAAGTCTTCCATTTAGTCTCTTGCTTGTTTGCTTTTTCTTTTCTTCCCCCTTCCTTCCTTGATGTGTTTTCTCAAGGCTATAGGTACTCCCTTACCTATAGGAAAGTAGGGAAGTATACCTATAGGAAGAAGGGAGTACCTTCCTTCTCTCTAAGGAGAAGGAAATCTTAGGTTAGGTGATCCTGGGTTTTGTTCTCTACGTTCCACTGGCTGGGAGAGGCTTTGGACAGGTGATGGAGCTTGGCTGTGTACGTGTGTTCCTGTTGATGAAATCAAAAGATTTCTTCAACTATCAGAAGACTGCTCTGATGACTTGGGAAGTGCTTTTAAGTTAATAAATAAGCAATTGCTGTTACCTGAAAAGTGTGTCGTGGAGAAAAGCTTTCAGAACAGTGTTGTAGTTCTTGATTTGTGGCAGAGTAAAGGGAGGAGAAATATCCTGTGCTGGACTGAGTGACTTTATCTTCCTTTTCATAGATCAAACAGCAGAATTTACAGAAACACAGGATACTGTGCTTCTGTTTTATGGAGCAGAGAACGAGTTTCATGTTGCTTTCTATTCTTTTTTTTTTTTTTTTTTGTAAAATTATTTGCCTTAGAAGACAGTGAAAGCAAGAAGATGTGGTGTCTTCACATTCTATTTTGGTTTTATTTGTTTTTGGAATGGCAGAACCCTTCCTAGAAACTGGAACATAAAGAAGAGTCGCTTTGGGTGAACGATGCTCAGAGACACGATGAAGTCCTGGAGCGACAGCCAGTCAGACCTCTACAGCAGTGACCAAGAAGAGGAAGAACAGATGATTTTTGGAGAAAATGAAGATGATTTGGAAGAGATGATGGATTTAAGTGACTTGCCTACCTCACTTTTTGCTTGCAGTGTTCATGAGGCAGTGTTTGAGGTACAGGAAGAAAAGGTAAGGTAGAGAGGGGCGTATTTGGGGTGTAGTATTGTGGGTATAGATACAGCTATGGAACATTGTTTTGCCTGGATTTTCAGTGTATTGCTGCATATTATAACTTGGGGGAAAAGAAATCAACCCAGAGTATTTACCTGGGAAGCTCAGATCAGAGTGAGAGCAGATACTACTGATATGAGAGCAGATATTACTACCCTTTTCTAGCATTTAAAAATGATAATTTGAAAAGCTTTTCTGATTTTGCTATTTTGTTTTTCCACTTTATCCAAGTTCCCAAACCCAAGGGCAGATTTAAGTAAAATCTGAAAGCCGATTTAAATGTTCTATTTCAAGGCAAAGTTTCTGTTAAAAGAACATTAAAAAAATTGCAGGGCGTGTGTTATTATTTATTAAAGATCTTGAAAATAAGATGCCATATTTACTAAAAGGTGGTTTTCTTCGGTTTGTTAGTTTTGTGAACAAGTGTTGTTCAGTAAGAATTTCTTTTTGTCTCTCTCATTCAGCCTGGGAACTTTGGCATTTTCCTGAAGCACTCGATAGTTTATCTAATGTAAAAACTAACTGCATTACACAGTATGTTTGGAGGTGCTTGAGTGGAAGTCCGGGATTTTTGGTGACCTCCGCACGTTGGAGTAGCTGTCGCTAGGTGGCACCTGTTGTACAAAGAGTTTTATGGGCTTGCTGTTGAAATTCGTATTTAAAGAGTGGGGCAAAGCAGAGCTGGGCTGAACACGGGTCTGAACACAGATTTGCCAGTCGGGGTAACGGAGGGAATTAGGAATGTGCAGCTTTAGGGGATTAAGGAAATGAATGGGATTTGGGAGAGGAGAGCGAAAGGAAAATGGGTTTTCATTGAGTGAAATGTTCGTTTTGTGTTTGAAGAATCTTTGCACTTCATCTCTAGGAAAGATTTGAAGCACTTTTCACAATCTACGATAACCAAGTGACATTCCAGTTGTTTAAAAGCTTTAGAAGAGTAAGGATAAACTTCAGCAATCCAGAGGCGGCAGCGAGAGCACGGATAGAGCTGCACGAAACAGACTTCAATGGAAAGAAGCTGAAGCTGTACTTTGCACAGGTATGATGGAACACCAAGAGGTACCTGTACCCCTGTTTCTTCTTCATGCCACGGCTGCCGCTGCGTTTCGTTTGTGATAAATACCTAAAGTTCCCTTCAACCTCATTCTTCTACACTGTGATGTATTAACTTTCACTCATTAAGAAATTCAGGCTGTAGGGGACGGTTTTTGCTCTTCAGCTTGAGCTTACAGAGTTGTAATTGGTATGGAACAGTTGCTGGGTAGTGACACAAGCCACCTTGTAGTGACACAAGCCACCTTCCCCCGCACGCAGAAGTGTGCTGAAAGAACATCAGTGGATCCCTTGATAGTAGGAGCTTTACAGGCATGTTCTTCTTGTGGGATTAGCACCTTGCGTGGGTCATACGCAGCTACACTGGCAACACTTACACAGGCCAGTTTCTTAACTGAATCAGAAGAGAAATAGCATTTGTCATTTTATGCTGTATCTCCCGGCTTTTTGTCTTCAGGTCCAGGTAGCCAGTGAAATAGGTGACAAGTCCTACCTCCTTCCTCCACAGCCCATCAAACAGTTCCTGATATCACCACCTGCATCTCCACCGGTCGGATGGAAACAGAGTGAAGATGCAACTCCCCTGATAAACTATGACTTGCTTTGTGCTGTCTCCAAGCTGGGGCCAGGTAGGAATAGCTCCCCGGTTCTGTTGCGTTACTTCACTTCCAGAAGAGTTTTGGAGGGAATTTACCTACTTATCTTTCTGCGAGAAGAAACCGCATCTCTCTTAAGGGATGTTTCTTACTTGAATAAAATGATCCATCACCTTTTTTACTTTGTTAATTGATTGGAAGTGTAGCCCAGAGCTGGGTGCTGTGGCAGTAGCTCCACCGCAGCCCCTTAACTGCATTTTGTCATAGTCTCAGTGTTAAGTGACAAACCAGAAGAGGAAGAAGAGGTTCGGTCTCTCTTAGGTGAACAGCTCCAGTTATTAAGGATGCACTTTTTATGTGTAATCATCAAACTTCTTTCAGCCTTTCCAGGAAACACGCTGTTTGCTTTCTGCAGAGAGCAGAGAATCAGGCTTAATGTTTTCGAGTGCTTTTGTAGCTTCTCATGTACAAATGTCATATAAATGCACAGCACAAATGACACCCCTTAAAAATTTGCATGCTGCTTGTATTCTGATGCCTTCGGTGTTTCCTGATAGTTTTTTACATCCCTCCCTTTAAACATCAATTACAAGATGGTTTGTATTCCAGGTACAGCATAACAGGTAGAGGGACTATTTGAAAGCCTTTAACAGGTCTGGTGAGGTGTGGGAGCTGAGCAAAATAAACACATGAACATTTGGTTGTGTTACTGCAGATACTAAGGAGTTTTTCAGTGCAAGTGCTTTAATGCTTTCCCTTGGGGATGTTCCTAGCGTGATTATTTTTACTTTTTGCTGCTCTTCAGGGGAAAAGTACGAGCTTCATGCAGGAACAGAATCGACTCCCAGTGTCGTTGTCCACGTCTGTGAAAGCGAGACAGAAGAGGAAGACGAAATCAAAAATCCCAAACAGAAGATCCTGCAGACAAGGCGCCCAGATCCGCCTACCACGATACTGAGTGAATCGAAAGCGTTTGACTGTTCGCTGGAGGTGGGGGGTACTATGCACTGTTAAGTGGGATGCTCACGGTAGTATCAACAATCAGACACTTAATGAGTACATGTGTTGATGTCTGTGCTGCTGCTATATGTTATGTATAGCGACAACAGATTTTACTTGTAGTTGTCTCTCATGTTCAAGATTTTGGATGCCAATGCTCTGAAAAGCACTTTAATTTTAGGGACTAGTCCCCCAAGTGTAGCAAATCCACCTGACTTGAAATAGTGAAAAATAGGAATTCTGGTTGTGGTTTATTACTATTTTTTTCCCCAAGATGCTACCCTTTTCTTTACGTTGTCCAGTGTGATGTACCAAGTGCTGAGATAGTATCTTACTGTCACGACTGGGTTCAAGGAAGTTCATTGTATAGTAATTAAAAGCTGATCTGTGGTGGTACAACAGCTTCCAGTTAATCTAGTGTTAAATGCAAGTGAAACGTACTCTCTATGCTAAAATTCCTCCCTGGCTGGTAATCTTCTGAGGGGAAGATCAATCTTTGCTTTGCTCACACATGCCAAGTATGTGGTTTTTAATTTGACATGAGGCACAAGTACACGTAGGGAACTAAATACGAGCAGTTCTGCTAACTCCCCGGAGAAGGTTATGGGAGGAAGAACCACAGACCGCTGAGAAAAGACACTCGAGTCTGTCGCCAGCGCTGCTGCCGCTGTCTGTGGTGGCACGTGGTGGGTACAATGGTTTGCACTGACGCCTAATGAGGAGTTAATTACAGTGTGCAGAGTGAAATTTGGATTCGGCTATTGAACGTGTTGTGTCTGATCCTCTCCTAAGGTGTGTTAAGGTTTGTTCCTCTGCAGTCCTAGAGGTGGCCTAAGTTTATAAACAAATTCACCGACTGTTATATTATGACTTAAGTTAGGTCAGGAGATAAACCACCTTGGGTTCATTTTTAACTCGTGCTCCTAAACTTCTCCAGTCCCTTTGGTATTTTTTTGTTTTAAGACAATCGGTTTGCCTGGCTTAGCCAGTTTTTATGCAGTTTCAGCCTTTGTTCGCTGTCTCTCCTTAAAGACTTCCTTTTTTTCTCCTGTGCGGCATCCTCTCTGTCTGACAGAGCATCTGCTACTTTTGAGACCAGGATGCATCTTTTTAAAATACAGATCTTTAATTTTGTCACCTTGTGTTAAATGTTCTCGTAGGAGGAAAACACGCCTCGCTGTAATGACACACGCTCTGATGCTTTTGTGCTATTTTATAACCGACCTTTTTTAGGCTAGACAGATTTCTTCTTTTTTCTATTTTAAAAGAATAAAATGACTCGTGAACAGCCCAGGCTGCTGCTGTTCGTATATATATAAATCATTCAGAAATTGGCCTTTTTCAAATCCATTTTAGTGTGTTTCAATCCTACGTGACACGCTTATTGAATTCTCAGAAGTGTTTTCACTTGATTGACAGCAGAGAGAGAAAGTTGAACGGTCATGAATTTGCCAGCGGTTTCCAACTCCGTATTGTGCCGGCTCGTGATCCCTTCCTGCCACCAGCATCACGTTGCAAAATGGGATCCTGCAGGCAGGTCCTTCTACCAGAGGCAGGAATATTATCTAGTAAACAGATAGGAAAAGGGGGTTTGTTCATCTTGCCTCCACAGGCATGATCTTGATGTATCTCTTCAGGTATTAAAGGCACTCAGAACTCTTCTCTGTCTCACTGTTCCATGTTACAAAAACCAACCCCACAAAACCCTTGTGTTGTCCATTAGGCTTCTGTATCTTCAAAATTCCAGAAGTCCCTTTTGGATTTTTTTGTGGTGTTTCTATTTTGTTAATTGTTTTCTTTCTACCCCCACTGTAGACGTTGCTGTGAGTAGGAATAAGTGGAAGACCTTCGGAAACAGTTCCACAAAGCAAATCAAGCAAGTGATGTTGTCGATGTGTCTCGTGTGAAATGTATAACAACTTGCATTCCAACATCTTTCGTTGTGTAAAGACACTTAAAATAAAAACAATGCAGTGCCATTCACCTCTGGATTTTTAACTGTATTCCCTAGGGGCCTGACTTGGATAATCTCTTTTTTGCTAATGCTGTTGTGCGCTCGTGGAGTTGAGCGAACAGTCGGGATGGTTTCTCTTTTTCCATAAGCAAATGATCAGAAAAGCAGATCTGAGGAAGTTGGGGGGTTCAATGGGAAAATGCTGGGAATTGCTGGGCTGAAGGAGGGTCTGGGGGGGGCTTCTGGGGGCTTTGGGGTGCCTGTCTCGGCAGAGGCCCCCAGGGATGTTTACCTCCCGTGATTTTGGAGTGAGAGTCTGACACCTGCTTAGACTGCTGTCGGGTTTGAGTTGAAGTGTGTGTTGTAATAAATAATGACCTGTCAAAATCTCCAGAGGCTCATTTCCACAGGAAGGAAGGGGTCAGATTTTCTGTAAAACGCTCCTGCCTTTCATGGAATTGTAAATCAAGCTGCTTTTGTCAGCAGGTTGCCCTCCCTCCCATCGCAGACCCGGCGGGTTGGGGCAGCACCTTTGGGTTAACCGGCAGAGGGAGGCTCTGCGCCCTCTGACCGCACAGGGGCAGAAGGGAATTGCGTTCTGTCGGACACTACAGCATCACCTGCCTTTTCCCTAGGTGAACCTGTGCTCCGTTTCTGTAACGGTGCCACCTCGGGGCCCTCCTGTGCTGGACAAATTCCCGTGAGAGGCAGGGGCTCAGGGGAACTGGGAGGACTGGTGGCCGGCTCCTCGTGGGTGCTGACATGGGTGGGTGAGGAGGAGGAGGTAGAGCAGAGGCTTGGAAGAAAGGAAGCTTTCCTTCAGGAGGGACTCTACTCCACTTTCACTCTCTGTAGTCTCCAGGGTGACAGAGCCTTGTAAACCGACCGACATTGAGTTGGTTTTAATTACTCCCTGTGACGCTTCAGTAATGACCATCAGAACCCGTTCCTCTTAATCACTGACCTGCTGTTAACTGAAGCGCTATTTTTAGAAGCAGCCTTGAACAGAGGCACCAACTCAGCCCTTTCTGAGCTCGCACTTTGTGTAAATAAATATCCCGAATTCCTTCAAAGCCGCCTTCTTGAGAAGCAGCTGAAAAAATGTGTGGTCCTTCCTTTGGGCAGCCTGCCTGTGTGTTCTGGAGAGTAAGACACCGGGGCTACGTGGGTTTTCTTTTATAATAACGAAGAATGGCCTTATTTTTGTGATTACCTCGTCTCATTCCATCTCTCCCTTGCTGCTGAACTGCTTTCCCCCAAGACAGACCTAGCATATAAAGATGTCTTAACGGTTAATTTATTCCCTGGGAGGTTGTATTGCTGTTTCTGTCTGGTTTTGCATTATCGATCTTTTTAAGCCCACAACAGAAGATTTCCTTTCAAATCTCAGGCTGACCAGGTTTTATTTATTTACTTCACTTAATGTGTAAAACTTGCCAGGAGAGGTTCATGCTCCAGTGGGCTCTTCGCATGGAGAGACCGCAACCAAGGAGGAGGCAGCAGGAGGGTCCCTGACACCCCAGAGCAGTGTGTGCTCCAGCAGCTGCAGCTGGTTTTGCCCTTGTGCTGAGCAAGGTAAAATCTTTTTTCCTCCTGTAGCAATTGCCCGAGCTGAAATCAGAGTGAGCGTGGCTACAGGGTTGTCTCCTAACGTCACCCACAGCTCGAGGAAGGCTTGCAGTGTGTCTGCTTGATGTCTCCGTACCTTTCACCTAGAGACCGGGGCTAGAGCTGTTGTCTCTTCAAGGAGAGATTGGCGGTGTCTTGTGCTTTCGTGGTTGGTTGTATTTGTGCTGAGTCGCTCTAGAAAACACACAGAGTATTTTAAATGTTAACTAAGGTCTCCCGAGCGAGGGCTCTTGCGTTTTAACGTGTTGGCACGTTTGGGCGCGTGGAAGGGAGCGTCTGATCTCCTCAGTGGAGTGAAGTGAACATACTCCAACCAGAGCACCAGCAGAAACCCAGGTATCAGCAGCACCAGGGCGAGGGAGTGGAAAAGTTCTTTAGGGGAATCGGTTGTTTTGCTGTGTTACAGAATATCACAAAAATAACAAATTCCGTCTCCTCGCTGACTCCGCAGCCCACGACCGTGTTCCTGCCCGAGTAACACGGCACGGCAAGCAGGGATTAGGGAGGGCAGGTCCAGACTCCAGGATAACGAATTCCTAGTCACCATACCTGTTGCAATACATCTGCTCGCTCTTTTTTTCCTCGCTAAGCTCCAGTATAGTCCCCCTGCTCTCTACCCTCCTAATCGCAGGCAAACCGCAAATTTAAGCAGCGGTGCCGTGAACTGACCTTGTGATCCAGGAGTACAACAGAACCTACCTGGAAGTGGGAGCTGGATGGATGAATTCAGGGGAGACTTAACATATTATTGGGTTATGTCATCTCCTTAGGGGTTTTGTAAGGCTGCGAGGTGGGCCTGTGGTTTCTAATTGAGAGTTACGTCCTTTGGCGTTCACTGACTCAGGATTGTTGTGGAGCATCCCCGTGTCCCGTCTGGTCCTCCACTGACACTGCTCAATGGGATGAAATCAGGACCGGTGGCCGGTGACGTGTTAACTGAGTAACTGTTGAAAGATGAGCTTTATACACAACAGCCTATGAACCTGGTGGATGGCTACAAGGGCTATAATTTGAGGACCTGGTGAGGGACTTCTGCCCAAGCAGGCACTTGGGAAAGTCAAACTCTCCCTCTCTATTACCTCTGGAGACAAGATGGGGCGAAGTGTGTGTGGATATTCTCAAACTTCCTTTCCAAAACTCACCTCGAATCAAACCTCAGCCTTATGGAGGCAGCCATAGGTAAAAGGTCAGGTAAGAGCCCCTGCTCCGGGCAAACTCGGCCCCTGAGGCCCAGCCGCTTGGCCAGGATGTGCCGTGCCGGGTGTGTTTGTGTAAGCTCCTCGATGTTCTCAAAGGTTTACAGCAAGGATAGGCAAGAAAGTGTTAGCACAGAGTCCTGCCTTGCCCAGTGGGATCTGTGCAAGGCTGAGGAGCTGCCAAGCAGCTCCGGCTCCATTGCTTAGGATGGTTTGGGATCCAGTTGTGCCGTGCACCAGATCCAGATGCAGGAGATTGGCTCTGGTTTCATTGCAGAGGAAGGAGAGGGGGATCTGGAGAACAGCTCACGACGTACCTCCCTGCTCTGGCTTTCACAACAATTCACAAAGACAACAAGAAAGGAATTGGGTGAAAATACAAAACTTTTCCCCCGTCCGTGCAGATTCCCTGACAGTCACAGTGGCTGCTGTCTCTTTTTCTGACACTATCTCAGTTCAGGAGGACTATTATTACTAATTATTAATACTAAATTACATGTAACTATTTGTACCTCTTGCAAAGCTGTGAGTGAAAAGAAGCCCCTTTTACTCTAGAGAGATACAACCCAGGACAAGCACGCAGCTGGAACACCATTCCTGCTCCCAGCAGAGAGCCTCATGTTCTTTCTTGTTCCTGCAGGATGAGGCAGTAATTGTAAAGAAACCAGTCAAACTAAATTTATTCCCTTGAAAAAAACCCCAAACCATGAACAGTGAGTAATCGTTGCTGTGACTCCAGTCTGTGCTTTGAAGGAGCTGGGCTCTCTGCACGGGGTTTTAGTGCGATTGAGGCAAAAGGATTTAGCCAGAAGTGACTAATGTGGGTCTTTGTAGCTCCACAAGAAAAAAAAATGCTAAATAATTGGCTCTGGAAACTCATCATTCTTAAACTCTGGTGAGAAAGCCTCTGTGGTTTTGTTCTGTGGGGTTCAGTGTAGAAACCAGCCCATTGTGAACATCAGATTGAGGCAAGAACTGCCAATGTTGAGACTTGCTCTAAGTGCTGGGATTTTTAAATGAGCTCTTGATTTCTGGGGCCAGCTCCTGATTTTCTTCCCTTTGCTTCTCTAACCCCAGCTGTGAGCTGAACAAGTTCTGGTCCTTGCTTTGAAGGCTCAGTTTAACAGCGGACAAGGAAGGTACCAGCTTGCCAGCTTCTGGCTGGAGGAGGTTCTCTAACTTAGAAAACATGTCAAGTGGGAGACAAAATTTTCTGCCCTCTAGATGTTTCTTTTCATCTCTCCTTATGGCAGAGCCAGAGATGGCAAACGGGTGCTCTCTCCAAGCCCTGCCTCTGTCCACCAGTGACTGATGAAGGAGCTTGTTTGCTTTAGTGGGACCTTACCGGTGAAACGCCTTGAAATGTGCCACGCTGGGGCTCTGCAGAGGCTGTGATCCCTGTGAGGAAGGTGAGGCTGAGGCTTCTTGCAGCAGGAGATGCTGATGTGGAGGGAGGGTCCTGAGAGCACCCTTTGGAGCCTGTCCCCAGAAAGAAGCTGTAAACACAGCAGAAAATCTTGGAGCTATGCTCCTGTCACTGGTTGTTCCTTATCAGTTCCAAACTCAAGCAGAACAAACACCAGGTCAAGGATGCCAGCCCAGACCCCCCCACGCTGGACTTTGTTGCCCACATGACACAGCAGAGACAGGCAGGAACAGAAGATTTTCACTGGAGTGGCACATTACAAACCCAGCAGCACACAGAAATCCCTTCTGCTGGTGAACACCTTAGGAACCCTGCAGAGAAACCCACCTCATTACACAGCCCCGTGGTCGCTGATTAACTGGTCCTTGTAAAAGCCTTGAAAGGACGTTAGGAAGTTGTTCCCTCACCACGCAATCTCTGCCTGCTCAGTCAAGGTCTAGTCTGAGGATTCACGGGTTTAAATCATCAAAAAGCAGTGGTTCATAGCTTCATTTACAGCCAGACCTTCCCACCCGTGAAGTCAATCATCGATGGAAGCTGGTGAGTGACAAGTGATGTCCTCCGGGCTTCCTCAGAAATCTGCTGCAAACATTTATGGACCAGCCCCTGTTGCTGCCTTCCCACATGGGACAGGATTTTGCCGTGGGCAGGTTTCATCTGTATGTTTCAGGTTGCTTTATAACAGAGCTTGGTGGTGACAGTGCTGTTTGCAGATGGGGAAGCTGAGCTGCAGGACAGGGAAAACACTTTCTGCACGGCAGCTCGAGAATCATAAACCATGAATTGAGCCCAGACCGGGGGCTGCAGACTTGTCAGTGTGGTTTCCTGGTTTCTGGTGGGAGCAGCATCAGGCCCCAGGCAGAGGCAGATCCCTTTTGTGTGATTTCCACCTGAAAAATGCAGACAGGGACTGTGCTCACAGGCTCCTTCCCCACTCATTAGTGGGAAATGCAAAATAAAGCCAATTAAGTGCAGGTTAAGAACAAGGATTGCTTTCCAGTTTGATCCTTTCCCAACCTAAACAATTCTGTGATTCTACTAACGAGCAGACAAAGCCACTTGTTCTGGTTTTGGGATGGATTTTTGCTTGCGGTTCCTCTCTCTGAAAGTGGCTGCAAGGTCGCTGAGCACTGATGTGCCCCAGAAGTCAGTCAGGCTGTTTCTTAAAGCTTTGGAGATCTCCCCATGACCTCCCAGGGCCTGATCAGGTGCCATCTGCCTCCATGAGACCCCTCAGTGATAAGGAACTGAAACCCAGCAGAGTCAGTGCCAAGAACAGGATGTGCACAACAGTTTCAGTAAGGACTGGATTGGGGTTTTTCAGGAGGCATCAGCTGCTGTTTTCACTCTGTACCTTGGTGGTCTGTGCTGGCTGCAGGTCAGAGGTAATCACAGAATTATTGAATCGTTTTGGTTGGAAAAGACCTTTCAGATCATCAAGCTCAACTGCTCCCCCAGCACCGCCAGGGCACCACTGACCCCTGGCCCTCAGCACCACAGCTCCACGGGGGGCTTGGAAACCC
>JAAGNO010020867.1:0-10074 GCA_033439905.1 Ceryle rudis | reverse complement strand
TTCCTCAGCAGATGTTCCAGTCCCTCCATCATCTTTATAGCTCTCTGTTGGACTCTCTCTAGTATTTCCCTGTCCCTGTGGGTCTGCACTCCACATTCTGCTTGTACAAACATGATCATTTTTCAATTTAAATCAGGGAAGGAATAAAGGAGAGATAGGTGGACTGGAATCAGCATAAGGCAGGATTCATCTGGTGTGGTGAGAACTTTTTTTGTGAGATTTAAAAAAAAAAATTTATTTCTCTGCTTATGCTTTCAAGCACACAAGCTATTGGCAGCATTGCTGCCTGTTCCATAATGTCTGCACCAGCCTCTTTCAGTGGGTGAAGGCTGAAGAGTATGTGCTTGTGTCATCAGTGGCTGTAGCTGCATGAAGTAGCTGCTGAGGGACAGAACAGATTGGTACCCAGGTGTGTGAGCTGTTGGCTGCCATGGCAATGCTGTGTTTCACTGTTGCATGCCCCAAGCCTGCTAAGGTGACCTAACAACTCCGGTTCAGAGTGTCGTTGCTGCTTGTGGAGAACTGGTAGGGTGACAGCACGAGGTGTGCTGTGTGTGAAAGCTTCCAGAAAGGGTGAGAGCTGCCAGCATGACACTGGGATCTGCTTTGTGTGCAGCATTTTAATGAGGACAAACTTTGCTAGATCTGGATCGTGGCTGCATTTGTGGAGACAATCCGATACAGTGATTACTTTGTGAGAACCCTGTTTTGTTGTGATAGCACAGCCAGCTTGGAGATAAGATATGTGCTGTGATGTTTTTGAGGATGCAGACTGAATGTGAAGATGCAGGGACACTCAAGTGTGGTGCGAGGCTAGTGGAAGTAGATGTACTTTTGGCTAAAACTTCTGCTACTCGTTCAAACCTCACGTAATACAATAATCTCCATTTATACAAAAAATACCGTGTTTACAGATGCCTTTCTGCCATGACACCATAATGGTAGATAAAAGCATTTTAAGAAAGGGTAGTGCTGTATTCTTTCCTGGTATGTATTTGCATCCATGACTATATACAGTGAAGTCCTCAAAGTCACAGGCAATGAAGCATTGTTTATATTTATTACTATACTTGTAATATAAACCTGTTAATAACACTGAATGTGGTGACAGAACTTATGCTTTTTTTCTGGTTGACATGAAATAGGCAATTAATTTAATTCTTTTTTTCTTTTTTTCAGATTAATAGTATGTAAAATTGAAGACTGACATGTCATGAGGATATACAGTACTACTTCTTGATATGTTGAAAATGACCTTTTAAATAATGTCAGGTTAATATCTGATGTGTATTCTCTCTTAAAGGCAGTAGGAGCACAGTTATCTAACCATTATTTAAGATTTCATTTATTATACTTTGTAGGTGCATTAAGTTGAATAAATCAGTATATTGGGGCGTAATGGTTGTATTTTCAAATTAATTAAGTCTCTGTTCTTAATTGCAAATATGGGGACTAGACATCATTTAGTAACACAGAGCAAGAGCATAATAGCCAAAGTATTTTGGAAACAATTTATTTGCAAGTGGAAAATTTCTTAATTTTTAAGTATGTATACATTTTTAGGTATTCTCATATTTAGGTATATATTTTCACTCTTCATATAAACTCTAGCTAAGCCAGCTTTCATTAATTTGAAGTACTCTTTTTTTTTTTTTTTTTTTTTAATAAACTATGTACATATACATTATCATGTTTGGAACTGGTTAACCATCAAAAGGGATAACTAGTAATTCTGTGAGTTTTCCATGTAGTTTTATTTGCTTAAAAAAATTACTGAAAACCATTTGAATTAATTGGTACAATACTTTTTTATGCACCCTCTTATAGAAATAAAAATAGATAAGCAATACTTTACCTCACTGCAAAACTTTGTTGTTGCTAGTGGCATAGGAGTTGAATAAATGAACGAATTTTCTCAAAGCAGTTGTTCCTTTTATGCTAAGTGTAATATTGTCATTTGTTTTAAGATAAAGCAGGCAATGTGCATCACACACAGATACCACAAATACCTGTGATTTGTGTATATGCATAAGGAATATAACGTATAAGTCCTGATATGTACCAGTCTAGCGTGCCTTTGCTTACAGAAGAACTTACATTAAATTTGCTCATGACAGCTGAAGTTTAATGAGGTTGGATATTCAGTTTATGTATGACTGCCTGCCTCAGAGTTTGGATGTGTATTGGAATCCTATCCCCATTATTAATACTGTTTGAGGGTTTGAGTGCAGTAGAAATACTAAAGGTTATTCAGCATCAACTGATTTGGAAACACAGAGTTTAATGCTGTAAAATCAATAATATATAATATTTTAATTTTATAGTCATTTGCCCTCTTCTTAATAAGTAAAATAGTGATTTAATCATAACTGACCATCTTTCAGTATAACCCACTTTTGAGACAGTGTGAAAGTTTCAAGGCTGGAATATTAGCCCCAGTTGCTCTGCTGAGCAGACTAAATGGTGTTTCATTGCATTGTGTCAAATGTATACAATGACCACTTTTTTAACCAAGAGTATATACAAGGTAGAATTTTCTTTAATGAAATAAAACATTTCATACTTGTGCTTCATAAGTTTCAGTAGAAAACTGCAATTAAATCTTTCTTCTTTGCATTTCTGGATTGAACAGAGTATTTTTCTCCATCTCAGTGATCAGGATCAGCTTGAAGAATACATATACCCACCTAAGACAACTGAATCATAACCAAGTGTTTCTATATGAATGGCTGCTAATTGAATACATGAGTAAATATTATTATAAAAAGGTTTTCAATATAATAGTACTTTGGGAAATTTTATGAAAAGAATAGTATCACAAGCTACAAATCATATGGGGTAAACCAGGTTACTTACTTGAAGAATAATGTTATGGTCTCAATTCCCTTGCATAAATGAGGCAAGTGAGATGCCCTATGGCATTCCATCTGCCAGTTCAGAAGGTACCAGCTCTCCCAGCAGTGTTCCTCCTCCAAGGGTTTTAAGGAACAAACCTGTCACTGAGTAAAACAATCTTCTTATGGATAATTTATCCAAAAGTTTCAGAAGTAACTAAAATGGAGAGAAGTAAATCATAATACTGCAATGTGCATCAAATTCATGAATGTTCTGGAAATGGGCTAAAAAAGTGAGATCAATGTAATTTCATTGAAATTGTCCAATATAATTGAATAGCACTTGCTTGTTTCCTGGAACGTTTCTTACAAAGCTGGTCTCTCCCCTGTCTTCTCTGTCTGTGCAGCTGCTTAATCCAGATCCTAACTTTCAGTCTGTGGCCTTTCAGTCAGTACCTTGAAAGAAAGAAAGCAAGATTAATGCCTTATCTTCCATTAAAGTGCACGTACCATCCCTCTCACCCCTTCCAAAGTTCTCAGAAATATACATACTGTCTGGAAGATTAAAGTAGAAATTTTTTTTCCACTTTTCCTAACAGTGATAATGGAAAAATAAAAGACTAATTTGCTTCTACTCAGGAGCTCTGTGTTTGTCGATCTCTTAAATTTCAAAATAATTATTTAAATCTTTACTAAAAATCCTTAAAATCTTCAATTTTCAGCATTTTCCTATGACACATAGTTTTGTTTATAACATTTAACTGCATGAACCATTTGTTTGACCCTGAAATTTCTGAAGCCTACTTATCCCCAGTTTTTTTGAAAGATAATATTACTTTATATGACATCCTGTGCATTTAATAAAAGCTTGCTAAGTAACTCTAATCATTCCTATATTCAAATTTAATGATCTTTAAAAAAAAAGTCTCTGGCAGCTTAAAGTCTACTATGACTTGAAAAAAGCCCCCCAAAATAGAAGTAATCCTATAAGGAAAAAAACACCCTAAAAGTAACTGCTATACAAATATGTAATTTATGAAGCTGAAAATACAGAAGACTGTTATCCAAACACTGAAACATCAATTTTTATCAGGTGGCTAAACAAGATCTAGACCAGTAATGCAAATTTGATTTCAGAAATATGTAATTTTGCCCCAGAGTGCACGGTGTAAGCATCTTTTAAAGACACAATGTCTGGATGTTGATAACATAGCCATTAAAATAAATGTACAAAAATCCTTTACTTACCATTTCTGCTGTACCTCCAAATAGAAATAAGAAGCAAGTTATTTTAGGTGTCATGAATATATGGAGTTCACATCTTACTTCTTTCTCTCTGTCTATGCACAGTAACAAAATCCGGACTTCTAACAAAACTTTGAAAACTCATTTTTATTCATTCTTTTAATTCAACTCTTCAATACTGTAAATGCTTAAGGACATATTTTTTTTCTTAAACACTTAATAGCATTGTTTTAAGGAGAACCGTGGTTTGGGTAGTAGTTTTAAAATAAAAATACACTTAAGTTGTGCAGTAAAGTCAACAGAAAATTTATGGTACTTCATAAAAACATTTTTTTATTATTTATAAATTGTCAAATAATAATTGCAGACACCCTACATACTTTTGGGACTTCTTTAATTTAAATTTTAATGTAAATTAATTTTACATTTTAATTTACATCCAAGTAACAGGCAATGAAGTCAGAAACTGAGCATGTAACAATTTTCAATTCTTTTAGACAAGTACAAAGAGGAAAGTCCTTCAAGGTCAAACAATTTTCAAAACTATAAGGCCTCTATTCTTTTACACCACTTGAGGCTAAAATATATGCAGTTCAGATTGGATGGTGGTAGGATGTGGCTGCCCTTGCCATCTTCTGTGAAATGACTATTCTCTGACCTAATTTTCATTGCACAGAGAAATATTCCACAAGTGTGTGAGGGTTCAACTATGCACAGCTAGTTTTAGCATGCATAACTGCTAAACTAATCTGATTGTGACCTTGAAAGTCAAAAATAAACCTATTTTCAAAAACTGGTTTTCAATAAACTTGTATAAAAAGGTGTTTTCTTTGAAATTAAATGTCAAGATTCTGATTGATTTATTTATTTTTTCCCCCTTTCTTTTCTGTAATGGACTTATTGTTCCGCTAACTATGATACTGAGAACTAACAGAGAGGCAGTGAAGGAAAATGCCATTCCATGGCATACTTGAATTCTCAGAGTTCTGAAATGATTCTTTTTTCAAGCCAGTGAGCTAGATTTATTGTCATAACCCCGTAGTAAAAGTTCACCAGAACTTAGCATTAGATTACCATTAGTTTTGGTTCAAGTATGAGGGGAACCTAAGAAAACTTTCTCACTGTGTCACTGTCTATCATCACTTTAATATCCAGTTATTGAATGTGTGTAAAAGAATAAACCTTACATTATTTATGGAAATTATGTCTCCGTAATAAAGCTTGTTGTCTTTGTTTCAAATCGTTCACTGCTTAATATATTCTGTGAGAGATGTCCTAGGAGAGATACCTCTATGACATGTATTGGAAAAGCTGGAGTACAAAAAAAAAAGGTAGTTTAAGTGGGAACTGTTTATATAAGCAGTGAAAAATGAAAAGGAAGTCTTAAATCTGATTAATAGGGAGACCCAGAATGAGGTTGGTTTTGATGGAACAAAAGATAGGTCATGTCAAATTAGTGTGATATATTAATCTCAAGTTTGAGTTAAAAGTATGCAAACTAGGCAGGCTGGTAAAAGTCACCTGGAATGTGAATGAAACAGAGCAAACATTAAGTGGTTTTACCAAGCTTGGTAGACTAATCCCTAAAGAAGGGTAGCAGAAATATGCAAGGTCCTGTTACTGAGACTTTGAATATAAGACTAGAGTCCATTTAGTACCTCTGATATATCTTCACAGGGATCAATTCTATGGAGTCCGAGCCTTTGGGTGACTGTGAGGACTACTGCTATATGAAGAGTGACAGGAGTCAAAATTGCAGTTTGTGTTAACAGTGTTGACAGTAGTGTGACTAAATGATACCGGATCATAAGTGATCCCCATTTTGTTCACATTTTAAGCTCAGCTGTTTTTCTGTAAAGAAGGAAATGTTGGGCAAGGCCGTAACATTCTGTATACACTCTGGGCTCTTGGAGCACACTTAGGAAGTTGGGTACTTTTTCATGTATTTCTTTATTCTTATCAAAGATTTCTACATTAGCAGGGCAAGTGCAGTAAAAGCACAATAGAAAAGGGGAAAACACCCAACCCACCACTCATGCCTAAGTCAACCTGCATAGAATTTTTTAATCTCTGTCCCATATTACATGACTAAATAACTGAGACTAAACAGAATTACTTGCACGTCTCAAAATGAGGAGGATCAGTTTTGTATCGTTTGTTTAGCATGGTAATTTCATCACAGATGTTGGATTATTAATAATAAATAATGAATATCTCTAATAGGTACTGAAACCACTTATGAGATGCACAGTTGTAAGTCTATTAGGAACCATGTAAGGAAACTCTCCTGCCATATGTATTTATAAAATCTGAGAGTATAATTGTTTTACGCCTTCCATAGTTCTGATCTTAGCTTTATGAAGTTAAAATGTCTTCGTTCAGTCATAACCATCTCTGACACAAATTCTCTATGATTTTTTTTAGTACCTCCTCCAAAGGTTTTCTCATAAATTTCAGAATATGTTTGTCAAGGCTTTTAACATTAGAAACAGTTCTGTGCATTCTTTCAGATTGTTGTGTACCTCCCTTTCTAATATCAATATTAGTATCTAATATCCTAATTTTCCTTAAGATGGGTCACATCTTAATGTATCATGGTAGTTGTATAACATAGGACCAGTACAGTTTTGTCTTGAAAAATCAATGATTATTTTTTCTCATTCAAATAGAGAGTAATTTTTTATAACCTAATTTTAAATATAGCAGAACATCATAATCAGCACAAACTAGGTTGTTATGATGACTGTAGGGTGAAAAATTTATGAATAGAGTACAGATGAATTGGATGAGATCTACAACTGTGCATTATTATATGCATAACATATTGTATGTAATCCACCAGATAGATATTGTTGACTACTGTTAAAATGTACCTTTAAAATATAAAGTCTGAAACTGTTAATTAACATTCTGATTTAGTATTAAAATTGCAAATGAGTATTAATTAATTTAGTATTAAAATTGAAAACTCTGCTAATTTATCTTTTCAGGTAAAAAGAGGTTGCATCAATATTAAAGGTGGCCTTCTCCTTTCCCTTCTTCATTTCTTTATATAACACTTCAATTTCTGAAGGTGAAATAAGTCTTAGTCTGCAATTTTAAGCTTTGCATAAGAATAAAAAAGGGATATAAATAGTATTTCTTTCAATTTTCAGTGCATCATAATAAGATTTCATAGGTTGGTTTAAAATCTGTTGGTTTTAGTGTTCTTACACAAATCTCAATGAGGTGCACTTGTCTATGCAAATAAGATTAGTTATTGAACCTCTTCTGTACTCACAGACTTCAGTTACCCTGATATTTGTTGGAAAGCCCACACAGCTAAGCATATTCAGTCCAAAAGGTTCTTGCAGTGCATTGATGATAACTTTCTAATACACTGGAAACATTCTTATAATGCTAACATATGCAATAAAGCTTATAGACTGTACGTAATTTCAGTAATGCAATTTACAGATTCCAGAATATTGATAGAAAATACACTGCTTACATTGTAGACTTTGGTGATGATAGGATAAAGGTAATGATAGGCATATGCTATATAATTCACACTTGTGACAGTGTATCACAGGAGACTGTATTTAAAAGTTGATGAAAATGGCACTGATAATTTTTTTTTTCCTTCATTTAAGAAAAACAGTGTTAACTTTTAACTACTTTTCTGCTATGTCCTATCTGAGGATTTTCCTTGTTGTTTTCTTGGTGAAACTTTCATGTGAGTTTTGAATAGTGATAAGAAAATGTTCAGTTCAGCACAACAGACTTGATGCTATGGTCCCAAATGCTACTACCTTTTTTCTTCTTTTTGCTGTTGTGCCAGATGAATTGTCCTATTTCTACTATATTTATTCATGTCCACAAATGAATATCAGTATTGTAAACTTTTATGATATGACTTGTGCCAAAGTAATGTTGCAGTCTGTCACTGAACTCTTACATTTTATTTTGACAGGAGCAGACCTGTAAAGATGTTTATGTGGTGGTCAACTGTTTTACTTGGATGCATTTTGCTGGGAACAGAGGGGTGGCCAGCCAAGGAAGGATACAACTTCGGGCCCTATCAGCCCCTAGTAAGATTACGCCACAAGGTACAGTTTATTCTCCAGTACTTCTGACTTTTCTTCCATGATGAAGGGATAAATTCCATGCCAGCCTTGTCTTGTTTATGTTTATTGGAGTAATGTTCAGAAATTTTTTCAGTAACAACACCTGCAAAAATACAGACTTAATTTGACAAGTAAACAGGAGCTGTTTTGATTTAAAAACTCAGGAATCTTTTAAATATAGTGAGCTAAGCTCTGTTCTACTTTCACAAACTAAACATTACATATATCAACAGAAACTCAAGAGAGAGAGCCAGGAGAGACTGTCTCTTAAAGCAAGTCAGCATCTGCTTAAGGCAACAACTTGTCCCAGTACTCACTGGATTTCAGCCCAAGCAGCAACCAGGGGAACTTCCTGGTTCAAAGAAGTATGGTGTTGAAGTTAACTGTTTAAGAAAAACTTGTCTGTTTGAGGTGGATATTCAGAATGTTTGCTGAATTTAGGTCTTGAACCATAGCATAATGCAGATGTTTCCTGAGATACTGTGTTTCCCCACCTGAAGAGCTATATGCCATTCAAATTTTGCCCACCTGCCACAACTATGCCATGACTCCTGGACTCCCAGAACAGTTCTCAGCTAACAAATCCTGCTCCTTTACTGGGTGCAACAAGGGAAACTACTGTGGTGGTTCTGTAAATCAAGGAAAAGGGCTGCAAATATCTCCATGGGCTACCTGAAGCTAGCATAGATCTGATCGATTTCTTAATTTTTTCTTGCCATGGTAGTCATGGGAGCAACATATGGTGAGCCATAAGGCCTACAATCAGGTCAATAAAGATGACAAAAAAAACCTTCTTTACACTGTTCTTCTGAAGCTGGGTGCTTCAACTAGAAAGTCTGAATAATTGTCTGAAACTCTAATGTTAGTTTCTATTAATGTTTCAAGATCTGACTAGTTTTATTTCTCAATACTTTTTATAAAATATGAAAGCGATTTCCTCTTGGTCCTCAGTTATAAAAAAATTGATACAATATCATATGATTTTATCTCAGCATATAAGGAGGAGGAACTGGTAACTGAGTTCTCAAATGAGTAAAATATTTGCCTATTAGCCGATTATTGCATACTATGTCAGTTAAATATAGAAAGTTTCTAACAGATTGACTTAAATATTAAAATTTAAATATCATTATAAAACTGAGCAACCTCTAGAGAATATTTTTCAATCTGAACGAAGAAGGTATCAGGCCCTAGCCAAGTAAATATGTAACTGTGTAAGTATGGAGGTGATTACACTATTCTGCAAAATCAGAAACTTTGTTTCATTTTTGTTTACTTCCATTTGTTACCTTTAAACAAAATACAGTGAAATAGCACAAGAATTCTAGAAGGAATGAGACTAGTAAGGAAATCATGGAAAGCACCATGTGATAGTGAATTCACACATACAAAAAATAAATCCAAACCAAAATAATGTGAGGAATCAGGGGCAGGATATGAAGTAGAGTGAACATAATTTTTGAGATTTAAATGGTCTCTGGCATTAATGGTTGTATGTGGAACTAATAGCATGTTGCTGTTCCTTAATAATACTTCTAATTCTCTGATATAGAATAGGCTGTCATAAACATTTCAGGTTTGGGGAGATCACACATATATACACATGCCTGTGTCCACATACAGATATATGTACTGAGGAAAGATAAAGATATTTTTCCTTTCTTTTTCATTCCTTTAAAAAAAAACAACAAAAAAAACATATAAAATTATGCATGCATATAGAACATATAGAACAGAAGCAAATAGCTCATCCTGTATATAAGTTTTATATCTTTAAAAGAAGATATAAGTTAAAAGGAATGCTAGAAAAAATATAAAGAAAAAATAATAATGAAAACATGATATAAAAATGTATTCTCAAAACCAAAGAAAGCATTCTGTGGTTTTTG
>JAAGNO010020865.1:0-23606 GCA_033439905.1 Ceryle rudis | reverse complement strand
TATAATAATATAGAATGATAATTCACAAATCCTGTAAGTACCAGGATAAAAGTACTTCATTGAGAGTAGTACAAGAACATTGCTTTGAGATCAAACTGAGGGAAAATCTCAGCAATGAGGAACTTTATGGACTGACACGTTCAGAAAACAGGTAGTTCTGTCTCTTATGAGAGATCCCTAAGCAAAGAAAAAAAGCCAACACCAGAGAGATGCCTGCAGTAATAAAGAGAGCAACAGTGCCCTGTCAGTGAATACAAAGTACCATCTGAGAGGCCTGGCTATCCCAGAGTTTAGAAGTTTTGAGTTTGTTTTCTTTGTTCACAGGTGGTTTGTTCTTTATTTTTATGGGACTGTAGAAGTGCCCACTGTGATGCAGAGAGCTGGGCTCTAAAACCAAGATGGAGCACACCAATTCAGCTAATAAAGGTAACAGCAGACAGCTTCTAGTGAGCCATTCTATGAACATACAACGGCAAACAAATGAACTACTGTCACATTTCCAATCAACTTTCATCTAACTGCTGAACAATTCATCAGGACAGTCGCTTGCCATGACTCCACATATTGCTCCTGTTTGATTTAAATTAAGAAAAGATTTCTCCTTGTTCAGCAGCCTTGCCATGACACTGACAGAGGCTCTCTGTGAAACATCTGCCAGAGTCATTCATCATTTCCACTTTGTTCTCCCAGCACAGCCACTGGCACATGCTGATATCTATTAGGGATGTCTGAGGCCTGCAAGTATCTAGTCAATGCACTGAAAAAAAAGAGCTATGTCATCATAGTCCAGATACCCCTGGTGTCAGTGATGTGACAAAAGGAAGAACGCAGCAACTTCAGTGAAACCAAACAAAATGTTATTTTTTTCTCTATTCTTCAGCTACACCTTTCCTGTCGTCCAAATCCAGAGCAATCCTTCAATGCATGAAGAGGTGTCTTTTTACACATGAAACTGAGCCAACAAAAGAAATATTGCCATGTTCAAAACTGTGTAGGAAAGTTTGCTATGGCACACAGGAAAAAAATCTAATCTCTAATATGCAAATACAGTGACCTAATTACCAGCCCACCACCAGACTGTAAAGAAATATCTGGATTTATCCAATATATGCAAATACAATCACTGGGTTTTTTCCTAGCTGCAAAAGAATATTGCAAAGAAGCTCCAACACCAAAAGCTCAGCAGGAAAACTAGTGAGTGCTTTAGGGTGGGCTGTTGTAGAAAGACTTCCATGCCAGGCCATTTCAGAACACTGCTGTAATTTAATTCTTCCACCGAGAAATTTGTGAGGAAATGCCATGGAAGTCTGAGAAGCGCCCTCAGCAGTATGTGCTTTTGCTTTAAAATACTGACAAAGTATCTTACACCTCACCTGCAGGTCTGACAGTCTATATGCTAAGCTGTACCAGTACCACACCATTCTTACCTGACCACTTGCTGCTTGCATGCCAGTAGCAGAGCACGCGTGGCATATTAAGGAGCATTAAAATCAGATGTACTTGTCACCAGACATTCATAAAGAAGTTTATAAATATACGGCAGCGTAATGGCTATGTCCATGTGATATGCTTTAAGCAATTTTTCCTTCTCTGAAACGTGAGAAGTTAAAGCACAGATGGCAGAGAATATTGCTACTGGGCACAACTAAGCAAGGAATAGGACAAGAATTTACTTGGCTTTTAGGGTCTCTCCGTGCCCATGCCATGCAGCCTCTTCATCCAACTGCAGTTCTCGCAGGACGCGACTAGGTTTGTAAGCTGCATTGATCAATAAAGTGAGAACCTACAGTGAGGGAGGGAAGAGTTTAAGTTATTTCTACAATAAATCTGTTCTGAAGTGCCATGGTAGAATAGGAAATCACTTCTATTTATCCAAATTATCTAGCAACAAAGCACTTGTTCACAGCAGGATTACAGATATCTCCCAATCCTGCCAAAACGAAAACAGTACTCGGCACTTTGGGCCTTGCCTTGCATTTGTCTGCAGAGTCACAAGTGTATCTAGCCATTTCCAAGTCATTGCCCTTGAATTACGCATCACTAAATTAAACCCTGGGGCTGAATACTACAAAACTTGCATAACCTTGGCTAAATCTAAGTGATTAACTTGGAGGTTACTTGACATGCAAAGACGTGCCAAAACAAGCTGCAGGATTTTGCTGCCTGCCAACCCGCTACTTGCTACAAAATCATATTGCAGAGTATTAAACTCTCCTCTGTTTTGCTTTTATGAGCTGTGATAAGGCTTGTACTATAATAAAATGAGAATTTCTCTGGTGCTGTAAAATAACTCAAAGCTGTGAATAACCTGAAGTCAGCATGGGATAGTACAGAACATGCATTCAAATCCTATTTCTTATTTTCAGTATGTGCTTACTCCAAATCATTCCAATATTGGGTGCATCAGAATCTTGACATAACAAACTTGCAGCTTCATTCCTCCTGATGCAGCAGCTCAGACGTCCACAGTTCAAAAGCAGTGTATTAAATATAATGCAAGTATCAAACTCAGTCTAGGATTCATACATTGAGCAAGTCATAATTGTAAAGAATACATCTAAGCATACTGGTTGAACTTGTATCAACATCCATCAACTACACCAGCAGGATTTGTGCATACTTTCTGCTTTCATGCAGTGAAGCAGGTTAAACCCTTAAGATTAAATGAAGCTGCCACAGAATATCACACTTGCTCTTTTGGAGTGGTTACATCATAGAGTACTGAAACTTGCAGAAAGGATGGGCTACTCTTCTGTAAGCTAGAATGGAACTTTTTCAGTCATCAGTTTGACTCTTGTCCACCTGACTCTTGTTTCACAGCATGTCTGACAGAAAGTCTCAATACAGACACACAGTAGGAAAGGTGAAATTCCAGAGATGTTGAGCCAATTTCTGTATTTAAAGTGATGATATCATGAGAGCTCAAATGTGCATGTATAGTTATTCTTTGTGAAACTTTCAGCCTCTTGGGTCAGATAATAACCACCCCATGATCTTTTTGGAGATTTCTGAAAAATAATTATTGCGTTAAAGTATCTGTAAATCTGCTGTGAAACACCTTCTGAAGAAGAGGGTCTTTGTCATTAAAGAATGGCCTCTTCTTCCTTCAGTTACGGTAGAAAGCAAAGCCACAATTTCACCCTTACTTTGCAAATCATATCCAACTTATAAAACAGAGAATTCTTTTAGTTTTCCAATTGCTGAAAACAGCTTGCTATTTCTACTAAGAATATCTGTATTTCCTCCGTTTTAACATCAACAGTGCAAACTGTAAAGGAATTTGGTGACTAATATGAAGATAAATTTTGTTAATTAAAATGGAAACATTTATTACAGCTATAAAAAGATACAACTCCTTTGATTGTGGTAATTACAGGTTACTGTGTTTTAACCTGAAATAAAGTTTAGCAGTAGAAGGCTGACTTGTAACTCTGATAAATGAGAAGCTTTCACTGTTTCCAGACATTTATAACAGTCCATGACTTCTACTTGATTTTATGCAAAACCCTTTCTTTACTCATTATCATCTTAAATTTATTAATTACCCATTATTACAGAGACACTCTAGTATTTCTGATACGCTGCTACATGCAGGTCCACTATGTACAACCACCTCACCTCTTTCAGAACAAGAACACAGTTCCCAGGTCCCACTGACTGAGGAAGCTCTGCAATCCTGCCTTTATTAAGGTAAGGCCCTGAGAAGCACCGGTGGTTGAAGTAGATCTTTGGGCAGCAGTACTTTCCATTAATTACCACTGAGAAATGAGAAAGCAAAGATTTAAATCACATGCTACATCCTCCCCAGCAAGAATGACTTCTTGCAATATATAGTATTTTGCCTGCTGTAAAAAGAGGGGAAGAGAAGGTATTGAATGACATGAATTTGGGGCAGTTTCAGTGTCGCATTTGCAATGACAGCATTAGTTATTCAGTGTTGTCAAAATATGTTTCATGCTTTACAGGCATGCTTGCAAATTGTCAAACTATAAGAAATAAAGTTGGTCATTTATCAGAAAAAAACTCCTGTCTTTCTGGGTAGTCTGATGCATCATGGTATTACACCAGTGAGAACAGGCAAGAAGACGATAATCACAACTTCGTGGTACCAGAAGCACTTCCTACACAACAATTATGGATAAATTTTCCAATCAAGTAATTATGTCTCCCCCTAACTTCTGCTGCCTGAGAAGCTGGCAAAGTTACATTCTCCACTGTTTATCCTAAACTGCAATATCACATTGCTTTGCATTTTTAGAGTCTTCTCACTCAATAAGCAACCAGAAGATGGAGCAACTGATGAAGTAACCTTTGATGAAGTAACAGCAAGTTTTCTAAACCTATTAAATGGTGCAACACTGTTCAAAATTAAAGTTGTGTACAATATGTATTGCAAGATACTTCTGTAAAAAGACAAAACTGTTTGATCCTAACAGTGTTGTAGTTTTGCTTGACTGAGCAATGCTATCACTTCAAGATCTTAAATGCAGTAGTTGATAACTGGCAGATAAACAAATGAAGTCAAATTTACATTATGACTCTAATAAAAGGCAATTAAAATGCTAAGCAAGCACGAATCATTTCTATAAAGCTTGCATTTGATGCAGCTTCAGATGTGCATTTCACTGTACAGAAAACAGCAGAAGAGGCATTTTGTTGCCAAACAGATAGATGTGTGTGACTGTTTCACCAGCAGATGTACTTATTCATCATAGTCATTCTTGCAACAGTTTAGAAAATTATTCGATTTCACCATCTGGCACACAAAGCAGTTTACTGTTTGAATTGCTTTTGTTTATCATGATGATGAAGTTACCATAAAAAACAGACAAACCTGCTTCTCCAAGCTAGAATCTAACAACTCAAGAGCACAGATGCAGCGCGCCTGTTATGTTTCTCCCAACATTACTAAACATAACAGGTGACAATAAAAAAAAAAAATCATCTGCACAGGTCACAGTACACATTTGGCTCCACATATCCTCTGCTAAAGAGGGCATGTTATGATGTAAAAATCTAATTTCCAGGTTTAATGCACATATCAATTGCAGGACACAGGTAATTGTGTGTTTTCATTTGTTTCATTCTTTTTTGAAGTTCAACAAACCATCAAAGGATGAAAATCTTCAAACCCTTTCCTCTTCTTCCCTCCCCCAACAGAAGAGTGCTGAACAGCTGAACAATGAGGCAGCTGAACTGCTGAAGGATTTTGTCTTTGTTAGCCTGCCCTCTCTGATCAATACCTGAGTCAGAAGAGTTCAGCTCCTGGTTTTTCAGTCCATCATGAACTGTCCTTGAAGACAAAATCCTGAAATGAAAAGAAGGTTAGGAAAAGGGACAGACGGTAAGGATAGTCACCTCTCAGTTACTAAAATCCACTACTGATTTTATTTTTTTCCCCTCCAAGTCTAGCCTTATTAATCTGCTTTTCATACCTCCCCTGTTTCACAGTAATAACATGCAAAGACTACCAAATCATTTTGGAAAGGACTATGGTACTGCTACAGCTACCAGCAATCCTTCCTTCCTTGGAAGCATATGGGCTACCATGCTGATAAACACACCACACAAAGCTACTGAAAATAGTTTATGTTTTCTGCCTCCTTTTAACTTCATTTGACATTTTATGGCACAAGGCAGCATACAGTCTTACCTTACACATTATGAAAAAGATGGATTTTAAACAAAATACAACCGAAATGACTCAAGTGCTCTGGTAAGAATCTCAATTACAAAACATGGAAGAACAGTCTGCTCACTATTTTAGGAGCAATGAAAACATTGGCAGCACTACTGACAGATCTGGTGTTTGTAAAGCTGTAAGAGTCAACAAAGCCAACTGTCAGGCATTCTTCCGAGCATTTTTGAGCAGGCTCACATGAAGGAGTTTTAAATGCATGACACAGTTTATATACAAATGGTAGATATTAGTAGAACTCTCCTTTTTTGTTAGTCTGGGCCAAATTTAATCTGGGAAGGAACTATTAGAAGTTCATCTACTAAATGACAGCACTCAGACTAAAGCCGAATGTTCTGATCAGCTGTGCAAAATGATAGCTGTATGTTAAGGCAACCACATTTTCTAAGCATGTTTACATTACAGAAAATTTATTATTTGAGAAGGGAATACAACTGAAAGGGAATCCAGTAATTTTCCCTATTAATCATCATTACAAACAAGGCTTAAGCACAAACTCAGAAACACAGTCTTAAGACTGATCAGGATAGTTTTTTCTTAAATACACTCACAATACTCATAGATAAATCTTCTAAAAATGAAAGATCAACAGCTTCAGTCCCAGAACTTCATTGACTTGACCTATTCAATAATTCAGCTGAGTTGCACTAGCATTGTTAAGAAACAAATTCCTTGCTTGCTATCTCCTACTACAGCAGTGCAAGAGGTCTTTTTCAGCATCAACAGGAACTAACAGCATTACGATAAATGGATTGTGGAATCCCTCAACCCTCAGTATAGCACTTCTGTAAAGCTAAATCTCCCCTAAGACAACATAATTCACCAATTAGAAAAGCAAAAGAACTCTAAAAAAACAAACCCCAACAAAAAATAAAAGCAAAAACCCCATTACTTACTGTTTCTCTGGTTGAACTACTGCAATTTTTTTCTGCTTGTTTACTAAAGGGAAGAAGAAGAAAATATAAGCAGCAAAGTATGGGAGGCAAACAAGTGAAATGTCTAGTACAATATTATAGTAGACTCATTTCCTCTAAGTTATACACCAAAGAGAGTCCATGTTCAAAGTCATGGCAGTGTTAGACAGCCGACCCATCTGCACTGGAGGCATGCTGGCCCATGTGATCTGAAGTGACCCAAAAGGTTTCCTTCACCTGTCACTCAAAACTCATTCAATCAGGCATGCATATCCCCAGTCTTCTAGGAAATCTCACCTTTTGTGCACCTTGCTTTGCTTCACAGCCCCTAAACTACACGTAATACCAGCAAAAAATGAATTTTATGCTTTCCTTCTCAGCACCAAAAGGTGCCAACACCTACTAAAAGGTAATTTTCATAGGCCAAACTCGCCACTTTACTGTCACAGTAACTCCAACACAGTTTAACTTTGAAATGGAATGAAATTTGCTGGTTAGAAACAGGTATGACTTAAGTCAACTGCTATGGAAGACATGGTAATGTAACATGTGCCTTGTCAGCAATTTCAGGCTTTGTCCCCAACAAATTTCTGGATTATTTTGAAAGCCTCTTTCCTCATAATTAGGTTCCCTCCACTTCCTCCTTTGTCCTTGGCAGGGCAGACAGGTCTCAGGTAAGTTTCTCTTGCTTTGACTTGAAGTAAATGACAGCTCATTCTAATCTTACCATTTTACTATCTTACTTAATAAACATTCAGGAATTTCTTCAGTTTCTCCAGCTCCCAGTATAAAAAAGAAAGTTGACTAACCAGTTGAGAGAAGACATTATCTTATGCTACTTCCTAGTGTAGTTAAATCAGGTAGGATTCATTTTTCAACATTCTGTCATTGAGGGATCATTACCATCTGGGCCGTTTAGAAATCTAGTCCCCTTTATTTCAACTCCCAAACGTATACCCACTCAACGCTGGTTTGTCACGCCACAAATTTTACTTGCACAAGTGCAAGTGTAAAATCGGTATCAGGGTCAGACACATTGCAAGAATAGCTCAGACAGAAGCATATACGGTGCGTGTGGACACAGATACGATTTCTTTTTTGTGACTAATGGATTGTTTCCACACACTCATACAGCATGCAAGGGTTCCAAGCCAGTGCTGCCTGTTTTGGAGCTGTTGTATGGATTCCAACTGGACCTAACAGCCAGGGGAACAGCTGCACAAGGCACAGGTTCTCTGTACATGGTGACCGTTTCCAAATTCAGTGATGCCAACAATAATAAGGTCTTGCCATCTCTAGCAACCCAGCTACCACCACAAACAGAACAGAACTGATACCTATTGCTTTGCGGGGAGGTTTGAGCTGATATCCGTTTGTCTCACACCAACCCACTGGAAATATATTCATTGATTCCACACTCACAATACAGTCAGGGATGGGTTTCTTGGAACCTGTTCAGTTTAGAGAAGCAAAAATTGAAACAACTCATAAAAATAAAATAAATAATTTGGTTAATGCTTGCTATATGAATGCTTGCCAGTTAAACTGGTGAAACTGGTTTTACTTATGGTGTATCTGGAACACGTCAATCATTTATTCATCCTTTTTTACTGACCAGATTCTTTCCTGACCTTGTTTGCTTCCTCTTAAAGGCTGGAGATGGGAATTTGCCATCTACAGTTTAGCAGAGGTGCACAGTGCATGCCTATGTACCACCAATCAAAAAGTGGGATCATAACGGAGAACGGCTGACTCAGGCCTATTCTATCTTAATGAAGAACTCCTCTAAAAGTTTTCTTCTCAGGTCTGGTGAAAGCTTGCTCAGAATGCAAGTCACTCGTGTAAAAATGTTGCAAGGCCCTTGCTTTCTAAAAGACCCGGATCAGCACTTTGCACAGCGCACTAGCCCGGCACAGACACACTGCAATGCACAAATGTCATTTTTGCCTGGCCTAAATAAATGCTGCCATCCAAAGCTAACTGGGACACAGACAATGCGCATGGGGTTTTGTGGCATTTTCACTGAGGAAATGGTGACTTGCTGCCCACTCTGCACAGCATGAGTATGTTCCAGATACACTTCAGGTTTGATGATGGTACTACCGAAGAATCAATGTAAGTGCTACTCTTCTCTCCCTCATCAGGCTTACCCTCCAGCTGAAGCCAAAGGTAGGAATCTTTCACCTTGGTGACTGTAGCAATGCAAACTTCTTCAGGATCAACTGGGTTCACAGCCTCAAGTTTCATATTCTCTTTAAATCCATGGTCTGAAGTTAACTAGGAAAAAAGACAGAATACTTCAGTAAAAGATCACCTCTATATCCAGTATATTACATGAACAGCCACAAACAGAAACAACATATAAAAGCCTCGCTATCTGAGTAACATACAAAGATACGCCATCAGAGAAGACTGCAGATAATAAGCACATTGAATACAAGTTAAGATATATTAAGAACAACAAAGAAATTAAAAAAGGCTCTGTAGACAGACCTAGAAGAACATGTTTCTACTCAAAAACAAGGATGCTGAGACTCACAGGAAGGTCTGGGTGCATTCTGAAGAACCAGAAACTCTCTGCTGCTTGCTACGTAAGTGATAAGTCTGATAAACAGTCTGACCAGCAACCATTGTGTTAGCTTGGAAAGTCACTTTATGTATGCAAATAACATTCCTGCCTCATTCAAACGAGTTCTGGCAGATAGCAAAGGAAGCTTTCTTTTAATTTTATATTTTTTGGATAGGTAGGATTTTACTTTATTCACCAATTTAGTCCACATCTATAAAAGAATTCTAAAACTGTATGAATGGCTATCTATCCAGCTCTGAAGCTCCTGAATTAAAGATAAGTAATAACAGCCAGACAGAGGACTCTTCCTCCCAGAGCCACTCTGCAACATAATTACAGGATCAATACATTACGGATTCTGGAACTAGCCTACAGTGATCAACTCTTCTCAGAAAAGGGATAATAAATTCAATGACCTGTTCTAAGATGCCACAGCTTACAAGACAGAACAAGGGCAACAAGAATTCATAGCCAGCAACACCCTCTTCAAAAAGTGGTAATTACTCATTTTAATTTCTTCCCCTAAGCACTGCAAAAGCCCAAGTATTGTAAATGGAATTGGAAGGCAGGTGTTAATAGTACCCTTTTCTGCTTGACAAGGTTTTGTGCTTTGGGAGACAGCAATACTGCCACTGAATCAACAAAAGCCCAAAATCTAGCAAGTACTTCAGGCACTGATTAATGTAAAATGATTATTTGGTACTAATTTAAGATGACTTGGTATTGATTAATACAATGGAATGAATTTTTCAAGCTGAAAGGAAGGAAGATCGAAGAGTACACTAAGTAAATGAAAACAAGGTCTATTAAAAGGCCCTGTTTCCACAATTACAGGAACGCCAAGAATTGATGCTGTTTTATGAGTATTCCACAGACTCTTACACATTTCAGTTTCACAAAACAATCATTTACTTTTGATCTGCTTTATTACAACTGAAACATTTGGTCCACTACTTCCTTATCTAGGAAACTGGCACACACCTACTTCAGTTCACATATGTTTGCACTCTCTTAACTCTTCCATTTCCTCAGTTTTTCAAGTAGAGTGTTAAGATACATCCAGAGGAGTGCAACAAAGCTGGTGAAGGGGCTGGAAGGAATGCCCTATGAGAAATGGCTGAGGACTCTGGGCTTGTCTAGTTTGGAGAATAGGAAGCGGAGGAGCAACCTCATCACTCCCTATAGTTTCCTATGGAGGGGAAGTAGAGAGGGAGGTGCTGATACCTTCTCCTTGGGATCCAGTGATACAACACGGAATGGTTTGAAGCTGCATTAGGGGAGGTTTAGACGGGACATAAGGACACATTTCTTTACTAGAAGGATCGTCAAACAATGGAACAGGCTTCTGCCCCCAGCCTGTCAGTGTTTAAGAGGCATTTGAACCTTAATGCCCTTAAGAACATGCTTTAACTTTTGGTCAGCCCTGAAGAGGTCAGGCAGCTGGACTCATGAATGTTGTAGGTCCCTTCTAACTGAATTATTCTATTCTACTAGGAAAGGTAATTTAAATCAAAAACATGCAAAAGGTATCTTTTCCCTGGAATCAAGAGTGTCATTTGCATAACAAAAGAGAGATTTTTCTGCAAGAAAACCTTACCAAAGGGAAACAGCTCTGGGGAGCTGCCTCAGCACCACACTGTTTGAGGTAGTCTGCCCAATCGAAGTCCTGCCCAGGATAACCTAGGTGGAAAAAAGAGCAAAGGGGTTAGTTTAAAAGCATGAGACTCATTTCAAACTGACATGAAGTACAGATCACTGAAACTGGTTAGAGTCACTCAAATGTGCCAGCTGACTAGGGCTTCACTGAGGCATCCAAAGTCAGTCCACATCAGGGTTCTCATGTATTTTAGCCTCTTTACTTCCATTTGCAGAGGGTCTTTGGGCACTGCTCCACCTTGATTCCCATTTTTGACTTGAAATGGCATCAAACTAAAAGCAACTTAACAGAGAGCAACCTGAAGTGTGAATAAAGTACATGGGCTAAGCAGACAAGGGCAGCAGTCGAAACACGAGGAAGCATTTGTACCCTCTTCCCAGGGTACAGATGGAATTCAGGAAAAGCTTCTGCAAGATTACTTCATTGATGTCATGTCAGTTCTAAATTTTATTTTTTTTAAATAGAGCACTCAAAATGTGAACAATACCAACATAGTAACTAACATGTTTCTGAAAGAATAAGTGATTACAAGACAGCAGTTACATGTCCTAAAAGGCTCATCAAGTTTGCTAACAGCTGTAAATCTGAACACATATTTGAAGGGAAGAGTTTTAACGTGGATTCCATCAGAAGACAGAGTATCTTTTCAAGAAAAAGACAAATTAAATTCTTTTTGCTTACTTGCGATCTAATAAAATTCAAATAACTGAAGGGAACTGGGTGCAGAGGTGTGCTGCTGTATTAGCAAGGAGAAAACTGTAGTAGTTACTCCAGTAGTACCCTGGAAGCACTCCCCTTACAATGGACAGTTCTGACAAAGGTTTAAGAAATCAAGTAATTTTAAACCCAGTCTTAAGAATACAGTATTAACACGACAACCTAAAAACATGGAAGCTCAACTTCCCCTCAGGGAGGGCCTAGCCACAGAAGGACCTATTCATTTTTCTAGTTTTATCAGTGCCAGCAGGGCTTGAGAATTTACACAACTCAATGTCCACCAGTACTAGAAGCAGCAGCTTCAAATCTCTGTCAGCTCCAGTCACATGCCTTGGAAGTGAGACTTCATCTTTCACATGCAAAATTCTAGGTAATGCAGGGTGAAGCAAAGCCACTTTTTTTACCTTACTCAAAGAAAGGCAATAGACAAACATGTTACGGTCTTTGCTCCTCTGATGTCACGAGCAGCTAAACCATAAAAAAAATAAAGAGAACCAAGTCCCTAATTTTACAGTACCATTGACATTTCCATTTAGAGAAAATGAATAAATATTTCAGTAACTGAGGATCACTCCCCTATTCCCTTATGTCCTGAAGCAACATTTCAGCAATCTGCTACCTTGCCTGGTAGGTCATTGGAAAAAAGCCACTTCATTAACTTCTAAGTGATAAAAAGAGTCTAAAAATATTGTAAAATGTTGGATAACAATGTTCCATTCTGACCAGTAGCAAAAACCCAATGCAAAACCCATAGGCTTCTGATATCGTGTTAATTAATACTGAAATCAGCATTGCCTTCAGCCCTGCAACACACACTCCATTTGTTCAAGTGTTCAGGGTTTTATGCATGACCAGCATCCCCAGCCACTGTCATCTTCTCAAATCCAGGCACATAGGCAGGTAACTTCAGTTTCACTAACTCAAAGCTCCTGTTTCTCAGAATTTGATCTTTCTTGTTCTTTGCTTGTGCTACTACATGCAATTCTTTTGCAAAAGCTTTGTCCTAAAGATAGCACTCTGGGGATTGGCAACCTACGTCCTTCAAAGAAGAGTGAGCATGACAAGTTTGCACAAAAATACCTGGTGGGGGACTGAGATGCAAGCCATTCTTCAGACTCCACTGCGCAGGGAAAATACCAGCACTGTTGACATGACAAATGTAAGACTGGCTGGTTGTACAGTCTGGTCTCAAGTCATCAATTTCTATCATGAAATATTTTTCATTGTATACCTGTAGTTAGCCAAAAGAGAATCATGTGGTCTGGTAAGTAGCAGATTCTGATCTACTGCTCCCTCTCCCCCATTTTGATAACTGTACGAAACAGCAACACTGCGTGATGGAAATCCTTTACCTTGAAATACTGTGTGGGTTAAAAAGAAAATAAATTAAAGAGAATCTATGGGATTCACAAACCAGCAGGCTCCTCTGCATTCTCTGGAATCTTAACAATAATAAACAGTAACAACCAAAGGTAACATAAGAGCACTTAAAAATAAGGTGATCAATTTTCTTATGAAAAATGCAGAGAAATTTTTTGCAGAGTTTCTGGTCTTACTACCATTCTGTAATACCAACTTACAACAAATTTGTTTCAACAAAGCTGAACTGTATCCCAGGATGAACTGTCACAAATAAACCACTATGCTCCTGAACTAGGAGCTGTACAAGCAAATATTAAGGAAAGTAAACTATTTCCTTTTGCTTGGAACTGGTTATGCCTTTTAATAATAAGCAAGCATCTTACTTAAAGAAGCTGTATGTTAGAGATTAAAAGCGCAAACCCACTAAAATGTTAACATATTACATTGAGAGGCTATCCGTCCTAGAGAAAAAGCAGCAGTTCCTGAAAAATACACTCCTCAAAAAAAATAAAAATGGTTCTCGTTTTCTGTTGTACAGCAAGATTTTCATTTACTACATCAAAGCAGGTCTCTATAGAACCTTTCACCTGCTTTCTAGCACAGGAAAGTAGAAGTTGCTCAAAACTTGATTATGCTGGAGACTTTTCATCTCAACTTTTAAAACCACTTGCAGGCCCTTATTTGAAAATGAAGCCACCTAAATGTCAGAGCTTGTACACAGAGATGACACAACTTTCACAAAAACAAAACTCCAAACTCTATCTTCAACTGGATAATCAGATTATGAGGGATTGTATCTAATTACAAAAATCTGGGTTTGACAGTTTAGCCATTTGACACTTTAAGCTTTTATCTTTACAGAACTTTTTTCCTCCATTCAAAACATACGGCTTCCCCATCAGCAGTTAAGATTCTTTTTCATGGCAACTTGTTCCCTAAGGGGGACATACCAAATATTTAATTCAAAATGTGGTTCAAGATTTTAAGATAATTAGTTAATGAAAATTTCCTGAGCATTTAAGAAAGGAAGTAGCAATAGAATTGAATCTTATCAGGAAAAGTTAAAGATCCCTGGTACCTTGAGAACTGTAGCAGGAGAGATTACAAAAGGAGCCATTGGGTCCACAGCTTCTAACTTCATGCCTTCAGAGAAAGAATGCACTCCAATCACAGGTTTATCCTGAAAAATTATGTATTGGTGTGATTACCTGCCTTTCTCCATCAAAAAATGACATACCTTACATAATGCAACTGAAAAGGATAACTTGGGTATTTATTAGTTCATTGTAAGAAACATGTCAGAGTACCTGCAACCTCTCTATAATCAAGAGAAAAGGCCAACTATGCCCTCTGAGACTGACTAGTTTTCTCTGAGTTTTAGGAAATGGAGTCCCCAAGATTTATAATGTCAGGTTGGGCATTAGAAAAAACTTCTTCACTAACTTTGTTGTTAAGCAGTGGAATAGCTGCCCAAGGAGGTGGTGGAGCCACCATCCCTGAAGGTATTTAAAAGACATATAGATGAGGTGCTTAGGGACATGGTTTAGCAGTGGGAATGACAGTGCTATGTTAATGGCTGGACAACCTAAATGATCCTATGATAAAGCTTCAGAACTGGGGACAGCACAATAACTAATGGCTCACATACTTGTGATGGGTGCACTGTTTAATTTAACAAGAATTCTGTAATAGGATCATTATTTTTTTATTATACTTATTTTTTAAACTAGAGGGAGAAAGGAATAAAAAAAACCACAAACAAAAAAAAACAACAAAATGAAATGGTAAGAATTCTGAGTAACATGAATGACTTCCGTGAATCAATTCTTAAAGGAGTATAGCATTTTCTTATTATCCACAGCATTAAACTACACCTATTGTGTCCTTACCTTAAAGAGATCTGTAGGAACCGATGACTCCTCTTCCTCCTCTTTCACTTTCTTCAGGATCTCTTGCCAATCTGCTTCACTCTTCAAGGACCTAATGGCTTGAGTAAAAAGAAAGGAAAACAGTGAACAAAGTCATCTTCCTTCTTTTCCTTCAGAACACAGAGCAGTACAACCAAAAGTTTGAGTTGTGCTCCTCCAACTGCTAAATTCCTATCCCTTCAGAATCCATGTAAATGCATTCCTTCTTAAAACCATTCTTTTTTCTTTGACATTTGGATGTGTTATAAAAAGGGACTGAGTTCAAGCAACACTGTATCCCATATGGTACCCACTCTAGTTTTTCTGAGAAAACAGAGACCACATTAACACTGAGAAAAACTTCTGGAGGAACGTATGACCAGAAAACAAATCCCCAGCTGGATCATGCTAGCTTGTTTTATGCTTAAGCAAGCAGAAAGTTCAAGAAATGTTCCACAAATCTGTCCTAGTTGTGTAAGTTACTCTCTTAGCATCCATAATTGCAGACCACACACACCTCTCTGACAGAAGAGGAACTACTTGTACCAGTGCAGTCATGCACAAAAGATCTCTCTGAGTATCTCAAAGCTCTTACACAGACACAAGGAAACAAATCCAGTAGCTGACTAATTTTTTAAAAAAACATTATTCAATTAAATTGTGCTGTGGAATCCACCCATCTAGTTTCTGTCAGTGATTTGGTGTCTCCCTGTTCACAATCCTGATGGCAGCAGAGATTAGTTAAGCACTGGAGAAGGCAGTGTGCTCAGTCATTTCAACAGAAATCGGTTTGGTCTTCTCAGCATGATTTCTTCTTGACATAAGGTGAAAACATTAAAGAAAAAACAAACAAACAAACAAAAATCTGTTCTAAACAAAATGAACTTCCCCAACAAATCATGTGCCAGAACATCAGATGTACCAGAACTTCAGCCTTTGCAGAAAGTCTTTAGAGTAAATGCTCAATGTTGTCCAGTTTTATTCTAAGCTTTCCCTGCATCGGGAAACATGTTGCATCACTGCTCAGCTCATTAGCAATCCATTTGTGTTTCAGCCATTTTACGCCCTGCTTCTTTGATGATCCACCCTGACACGCACGTGCCTGGAAAAGAGAGTCATCTGTCCCACCCTCTGCCTCTGCTTCCACACACTCGTTCCCTGGGCACACACTTTTAAGGACATTTTCATAACCACATAATACCTCTTTAGACAGTGCCATAATTAGCCCAGTGGACTTAGAGTCACACCTAAAAAAGCTTCCACTGAGCAGCACTTCGAACCAGATGACTTTTCTCACCCCCAGGAATACCAACCTACCAAAAATAAAAGGGAAGTCAACCCCTTCCTCAGTTCCTCCCTTTTCACAAACCGGTGGAAGGTTTTGTCAGGCAAAACCATTTAGCAACTTTTCAATGAGTGGGTGAAAAGTCTTGCAGGACTATTTACTGGTATCTTCACTTACATTTTATCAGGTACAACATTTGTCAGATCACACACTGATTATATGACTACCATATGCATCCAGAAAGCAGATTTAGAGAACTAAAGCAGTATCAGTATTCTCTAGCCTCTGAACACCATATAAAAGATAATATGTTTTGAGGTACCTAAAGGTGGTTGCAGACTATATCCATGTTGAGCTGCCCATCCCATCTGATGAAGGAAAGGGTCCAAGTAGAATAGCCATTGGTCAAATTTTTCAGAATCCTCCAGTCCTTCATATCGCAATTTAAGTCTCCCACCAACATTTTCTACCACGTTGACTATCCAGGCTTCAAGGGAATCCCGGAAGTTTTGCAGTTCTAGGCGGGAGCCTGGTGCAATGAGATCCAATGGATTTTTCCCTCTGTGAAGCTACAAAGAGAACATGAATTATTTGGTACAACAGAACAAAACAAATCACATCCTTCCACTTCTTTATGCACAAATACAAGTATGAATACAGAAGCCAAGAAATACAGTTCCCTTACTAATACAAGACAACAGAAATGACAATGTTTAGAATTGCTGGTACTTGCATCAGAGCGTCTGCACTGCCTACAAATAGTCACACATTTAACTTAAGTCCTCCTCCTCATTTCCAGAAGGGTTATCACTTATATATTCAAGGTTTGAAGGAAACATGAATAATCTCTTTCTAAAACCGAGTCATCTAGCACACAAAGATGACTAGACAAAAAACACAGAAAGATAAAAATATTAGTTGTAAAGAAGACATCAACAGCATTTAAAAAAAACAAACCAAAAAAACTGTAATTTGCAACCAGACACTGATATGAGGTGCAGATACTGTTCTAAGTGCACAGGAGGGATAAAAATTTGGTTCTTCACTAGCATAGATGCAAGATTTAAGTGAAACAATAACCAGCTCACTGCAGGGGGGGGAGGAGGGAGGAAGTGAAAGGAGTCAACCAAGAAAGGAGACACATGAAAGATAGATAAATAAAAGATTATTTCCTTAGAGCTATATGAAGAAGGAGAAGAAGAGGAGGAAGACTGCAACCTAAGAGAGTTTGAAAAAGACCTTTCTTTTCATAGGATTAATGACCAGCCCAAACCTGTAGTGACAGATGTGTTTCAGGACAACACTGTCAAAATTAAATACTGTAAATAGGAAACACTAGAAAGTGGAACTCTAAGGTCAGCAGCATACTACAATGATCCTTACAGTTAAAAAAGGAATTGAACTGACATTCTGAATAGGGGTTCCTGTAATGACAAAGGGGAAAATCAAGACAAAATCAAAGCTGTAGCACATTGCAGCACCTACCCCCTCCAGCAGGTTAGCGGGAGCACTGCAGGCTCCTTTCAGCACCCGTTGAAGGAATTCCTTCTGGTCAGGTATCTTGTCCTTGATACCTAAGTGAAAAGTGAAGAAGAAAGACTGTGATTCTTCCTGTCAGTTAAAGATTATTCAGAAACTAGACATTACCACACTCTTTCACTGCCTAATTCGCAAGAATCTGCCTGCCACACACTCACCATTAACACCTTAAAAGAAGAAACAAAAAGCCAACAAACTTTTTAAGGAAAATGACAAAGCAGCAGAATTTGGTGGGTGATGATTCAGATAATCACAAGTCTCGATAAAAATACATCCAGTTCTGAAATTACACACATTTTTGTCTGTACTCATTCTGTATATAGAGCAAATACCTTCAGGCACTTTGAGAATCTTCTTGTTCTGCTCACACCAGCCAATGGGGTGTAAATCTGCTGTCATGATATCACACCAGAAGTCAGCTTTGCGGTCTTCCCCATAACCATCATAGCGCAACAGTAGCAGCTGCCCACAGGTAGTAATGATAGTGGCTACCCAGTAGGTGTTTTGGTCAGACTTGACAGCAACTTCTAGCTTCATACCAGGGGCAAAACCATTCTGCAAACTCGTATCCACCTGAAGAGGAGGAATAAGATCATCACATTTGAACACCTCCCAGAGACTTTGTGGAACAACAGAGGGAACAATCTAGACATGTTCATTGGGAAGAAACCTCAAGCAAAATGTCATCCAGTTACTTCTGAGAAACAACTTCATCACATTATGGGACACTAATCAGAATGCACACCGAATCATCATTAATGAAATCTCCTTTGAATTTCAGAGTATCTTTTCAATACCTTGTAACTCATCTTCCTGCTCTGGACAACACGTCCTCACCCACCACGGAAAGGCTTCACAACTCACAGCTGGCCTGGCAAGCCAGGAAAAATTAAAGGTCAAACTCAGCAACACAACTTTGACTTCCTGTGTTAAGGTACGTCTTTCAATCTCTCTGGCCAAAGAGCCTGTTTAAAGTACCTACACATGGTTTAGATAATGGTATCCCTGTCTCTTCCCCCATGCTCATTTAAGAAGTCATGAATCTTCCCAAGTTGCAGAGTAGGATTTTTAATGTCTCTATCAAAGGAGCTAATAATTCTGTATGTAGCATTGCTACATAAATTGCATGGAACATAAACAGTATGTGCCCTTCAGTGAACTCACGCCTTGACAATAAAGGACCAAACACTGTGTGTGTTGTCTTCAGGTGAGGAATATGACAGCACCATCCAGTATCTTGAGTAAGATACTGAAATGTGAACTTACAAACAGAAAGCAAAACATTAAGTTTCTCACATCCCTAACTTCTCCTAGCTCAAATACTCGAAAGAGCAGAAGGATCTTGTTTCTGATCTATGCTTAATTCTATGACCTCAGTGTTAATTAAAAGTCTAACATGTCGATCCCGTGTTCTCAGCTGAATGTAACTAACTAGTGTATTCTTTCCTAAGGGGTCCCACATTCCATTTCCTCTTTGAATCAACTGCAAGGAGGGTTTTCAGTATGATGCAGTAGATATCTTTTGGGTTATTTATCACCAGTTCTGTGCTGATGGTTCAATAACTGCCACAGCTATTATAGTTTCATCAGCCAGCATATCCTGGTTTGCTAAAAATAAAACCAGGAGAACCACACCAGAAAGAAAACCATATGCCTCTTAACTGTTAATACCTTTCACTTAGAGACATCCCTTCTTAAAAACAAATCAGCAGGACCCAATATCCGTAGGCATTTTGAAGTGGTATTACAGAGGTCATCTCTTCAAAAAGACAGCTGCCTTTCTGAAGAGATGTAACTAAAGACTTCAAACTTTTGATTCCTGAGAGAAAAGTCATGAGCTCAACATAAAGTCTGAAGGATTAGGACATCTGTGCAGCTCCCTATACCCCAACTTTCAGCAAAGCCTCATGGCAGAGAAAGCTTCACTCAGTGAAACCAACAGCAACAGATGGAGCTTCCCCTGAAGTCAGGTGCATTTTTCTAGTGCTGTCATTGATGTTCCTCGGTGGATACAGCACAGACCAAGAAGTTAGCACCCTCTCCTGGCAGCTGGGCAAGACGACACCACTAAGCCGTTTAAAGCCCAAATCTTGGTTTCTTTAGGCTGGCTCACTGAGTTAACTGGCTAGCAATAGATAGTGTGGAAGCTCTGAGAGGATTTTCTTTGGAGCAGCAAGTCTGAGAGCAGCAGCTTCCTGCTGCATATACGACAAGCTGAGATGGGCATGGCAGGTAGTGACAGTCCTGCTTGGGCAGCTTCAGCCCCCAGACACTCCTTCCCCTGGAGCATGATCCACTCCTGCTTCACGCCATGCCATGGCTCAGACCTGGGGACCCAATTCAGCTCAGAAGATAATGATAAGGAAGGGACAGCAAGTATTAAGAGCACACACGAACACACACGGCAAGTGCGTGTGTTCAGATGATGCTGAATGTAACTTATTTTTAATATATGTTTACACATATATGTAAGTTGCAGAAAGGAACTGAGAGAGAGCATTCAACAGCTGTATAGAAAGTGTATTTAGACTTGGGGGGGATGACAACGTTGGCATCCAGTGACACTCCACATTTTTGGTAAGCTCTTTTTCCTGCTAGATTATAGGCAAAACAATCACTTTGATCTCACTATTATTTTTTAAAATGCAAACAAATTAAGCATTAAAACACTGCTTAATATGAGGAAGTAGCTTACATTTTCCAATGTGTCTTAGTCATAGTAAGAGCAAAACTTTCAGAATTAATATAAACATACAAATATTAACAAGTACTCTCTCCCACCAGCAAGTCTAGGTCCTCACTAACAGAGGCTATGTAATCATGGGTTACATTTTCTTAACCTGATCATGCACCCTCCTACATGTGGGTTAGGTATTTCTCACCCACCACTCATAATGGGAGACTGGTCACAGTCTCACTTCAGGATTTAAAAAAAAACTAAACAAAAACCTTAAGCTGCCATCTAAAATTTTATTTATTTATTTATACATGCCCCTTTGCTCTTGTTGCAATATTATTCTTCAGCTTAGTTTTCTCCACTGTGTTTTTTCCCCTCTTAGCTCTTCTGATGGTAAATTATAAAAATATACCATTCATCAAGTCAAGCAACTAGCACTGCACAGCTTTCCAGCCAGTGGGACCACCAGTCACTAGCAGAAAGACATCAGTACGCTCTCCACTGAAAATCTCTCATCTGATAGATCCTGGAATCACACATTTTTCAGGACTTCATCACATAGACAGGTTACTGGAAGGCACTGGGGTTTTTTTTCCAAAATGCCTTCTAATGGACAGCAAAAATCCTGAGCACATGACCTTCCAATATTGAATTTCTATTAACAGAAAATTCCAGGTGGTTTGATGCTGCTGTAAATATGCTCCTCTCTCTACTTGGCAATTTGGTGTCAGCGTTAACTTTCCAAAATTTTGTGCCAACTTTATTACAGAGAACATCAAAATTGGCCTCCAGACAAATTCTAAGGGGACTCTGCTAGCAAACGCCTGGCAGTTCCCCTTCTGAACACACAGGCATCTATTACCAGTGCTCCTGGCACCCCAAGCCCCCAGGCCAGCTCCCTGTGCCACGGTGTGAAGTATGGCCAGCCAAGCTCACCAAGCACAGCTCCTCCATCATGCTGCCTGCAGGAGGGCACCCAATGCAGCAGAAAAGGACTGGGTGACCCTAGGCTTTGACCACACCAGCTCACTAAGGAACTCTACACAACAATGTTACTTGCACCAGCAAAACTGTACCATGTTCTACATGTGCAGGGAATAATAAATATAAAAAAATGTTTATTTTTTTTTAAACCTAATTGTATTTTTCCTGACCATGGCCATAGCAATCAGATCTCATTTGACAGCCGAGCTGGCAAAGACCACACTGCAGGGGTAACAGTCATTTAAAGTGCGTCTCCTGATGATTAACAAAAATAGAGCTGCAGTATTAATTCAGTTGGCTACTGCTGTAAAGCTGGCATCACAATTAGTTTGTGTAACAGCCAAGCTATGGTGGCAAGCTTCTTTAAGAAAGATCAAGTAAGGGAGACCACACCAGAGACCAGACAGACTTCTTACACTACTGCAAAATGCCATTCCCCAATTTCATACTGCTCCCTCAGTGTGGGCTGCATGGACACCACTAGTCTGAGTAAGCTGTCTCTTGCTAGAACCTTATTACAATAAGGAAAAACAAAGCAAGCACAGGCCTCTCCCCCTCAGAAATGAGATACCTGAATGTTTATTTTGAACAAAAAAAAGCTTACAATTACATTCCAGCATAGGGAGAGCCTCTGTGAAATCTACATTTACCATGCATCTTTACTACTAACACAACTGCAGTATTTTAGTAGATTCTTTAACGTTTTCCCCTTCTGAAAGTTACCTTTGGACTCAAAATGATTTGTGATCCTTCACAAACAGACGTCGGTTTGTTTTCCTGCTGATTTAAGTCTCCTGTACTGAAAGTGGTGATACTGGACACGGAAGCCTGAGCACCACAGAGTGCTTTCCAAGCAATGTGCCAGACACCAGTCACTACTCTCACTGCCATGGTAAAAGACTCACAGACAGGTTTTTTTTAAAGACTATTAAATAGTAACTTTATTAAAGAGTTGGATACGGATACAGGGTGGCAGTCTGGAATCTGTTTCAATTGTTGGAAGGGATGCAAGAGGTTTGGAAACCAGCTCTACAGAACTCGCTTTCACTGATGACCTGGTACAAGAAGGCAGACTTCACATTCAGATCTCACCCAGCTGGACAGTGCACTCCAGGACTTTACCAACAAACATTTGACTAAAGATATCCAAGGCCAAAGACAAGGGCTTATCAAGACTTCATCCTATCCATTAAGCTGGTGATCAACACTTATCTGAATCAGTTTTCTAACTACTACAGTCATGTGGTCAGCAGAGCTATTATTTACTCCTTGGCCTCCTTCAGAGCCACTGTTAAAACCTTCTTTGATAGCACATTCAAATTCTGCTGTTAAAGAACTATGCCACCAACTTTCTAAAGCCAGCTCCTCCATCGCAGCTGTCCAGCAGCAATCACCAAAAGAACAGTCTGGCCAGTCTGGGCTTCATGAGAAAAATCAAGCTTATCTTCTGGTGCAGAAAGACTAGGAGACCCTTAACTTTCAGCACTTGTGGATGGGATTACCCTGAGCTACATACAGAGAGGAAGACCAAAAACAGTAACAGGAAGGTGAAATTCCTCATTTCTCTTTGCTCTAAGAAACATGATTCTAGTTAGTCTTCCAGATCTGAGAGCATCAGCTCATACAGAGAAACCTAAATTTTCAGTCTATCAGAAAAGCAATGTAGGAGACAGTGAGTAATCACACATTCCCTCACATGTTTAAAAGATCCATGGGGGGCTGCAGTTGCTCCTGTGTCTTCTAGATACTCATCCCAGTTGAATTCCATTTCTTCCACACCGGAACCAGCATCTGGAACAGAAGCCAAACACCACCTATTTAGCAACCTGTTGGCTTAGGTTTTAGTCTATTAAGAACTACAGCAAAACCCCTTCAATTCCAAATGACTGAGCACACAAGTGTGCAGCGAGCTTCAGTTATACATTTCAACACACAGACAACAATATTTAACCTTTTCTTTGTATGCAAAGGACACTTTGTAAGTTGGAACTGGTCTGAAGAATAGTGAAGTCCTGAGGATTTTGGTTAAACACAAATTGTTTACAATTTGTGAGAGGAGAATGTAAGCAGAAGAGTTCTGTATTTATATCAACAAATACAAGAGACTCAAAACTCTGGGCACACTGAACCATCAGCACATTAAATTAAAAGCCATCCAGGAAACAGCAATCCCGATGGTAAAAGGTTTTGGGGGGGGGGGAAAGGATTGAGGGGGGTTTGTAGGGGCGGGGGGGGGAAAGAAAAAAAAGATGAAGGAAAGGAGGGGGGGGGGGGGGGGGGGGGGGGGTGGAGTGCTG
>JAAGNO010020864.1:0-19273 GCA_033439905.1 Ceryle rudis | reverse complement strand
GGTTTATATGAAAAAATAGCTAGATAATTATTTTGTGGTTATATGGTCAATAAACAATGGCTTAAAGAATATTTTTTTTTAATTTTTTATTTTATTTTATTTTATTTTTTTACAAAACAATGCATCTGGCTAATAACTTGTGTCAGTGTTAGTTACAACACCTAAGGTATGGTTTTGAATTAGAGGTCACAAAAGAAATGTCAGATGACTCCTGACTGTAATGAGTTTGGACCATTATTGGTATCTATTCTTACTGGATCATGTAAAATATAAATTTTTTTGTTAGTTTTTCTTTGATTTTTGGAATATGCTTTCTCATAAAATGAATATCACACCTAGAAACCACTTATAACTAGAAAAAATAATGAAGATAAGTATCCTCCAACTACTTTTTTGCATTGGAAAACTTAACTGACCATAACTGTGGATATATTAATGTAATATTGCAACTAGCTGAAAAATTACCTGATGGATGCAAATATATTTTTATTTTTAGACCAACAGCTTCTAATATGGCAAATTAGAATGAGAAGACAGGAGTCCTAATGGCAAATACATTAGACATCTATTTAATGGGAACTGAACAGTTCAGAGAATTGCTTATAGTATTCAGGGGCTTTCATCACTGAGTCACTAGGCTTAGTCTGGTCCATGTCTGCAATGACTGAAAATCATTATGATTTGATAGTTCTTCCATGCCCTATGCAAAATGAAGGATGTTCTTAGTCTGAAACTGATGGTCATTAGAAAAAACTACTACCCAGTGGAGAAGAACAAGATAGATAAATAAAAGTATGGTAGGAAAGGAGGTTATACAAAAATAAGATTAGTTATCAGAGAAAAAGAAAAGGTTACATGGAGTATAACAATTAAAGAATATTAAAACTTTAAGACATTAATGATTTAAGACATTATCAAAAGCTTTCCTTATGAAAGATTTTATTCAGGCACAGTGAGATATCTTTTCTTGTTTTCTCTATTCTTTGCAAAGCAAAATATTAAAAAAAGTTCTGGCTTTTTGTCCTTGTTATCAACAAACCAGTCTGAAAGTTTGATTTTATTAGTTATAGCACCATAATCCAAAATAATAATCAAACCTCCAATTATTCCTAAATCTGTAATGAATATTTCAGCAAAATGGAATTAACACTTCATTTGGAACAGTTAAAATTATTTATATACTGGACATATTTGAACAGTGACAAAGAAAAAAACAACACCTCACTGTATCTTCCTTTTATTCATTTTCTTGGTATTTCTTTCATTTATTCAATGCAATAAAAGTCACTATCTGCAAATACACTCGTAGGATTTTATTTTAATTTTTATGTAGCTTTTTTATTTTCTGTTTGAAGCTTTTTAATTTTCCAACACTGCAGAAATTTTAAACATTTTATGAGTAAGTGAATAATGAGTTGTATATATAATTTATTATCATTTACTCTGGTGAAAAGGAGAGTTTTTGATTCCTCTGGGAAAGAGGAAAAAAGTCACAAGATAGGAATATGGTGTTACATATTTCAATGCTTCATGAAGATTTTCCTTATTTTCATCCATCTCTATGGAGTGTTTTGCTAAAAGCAGAGCAGCAGTTTCTTTATTCAAGAGCAAGTTGATTTACCAAATAAAAAATAATACAAAGGTACAAAATTCTATGCAGACAGACAAAGTGAACTCAATGGGCATTAATTATTAAGGTTCATACAGTTATCTATGTGCTTAGTACATCATAAGATAAATACTGTCATCTCAAATGGGCATTTTATTATTCCTTGCTCAATAACTTTTCATGTTTTACTTCCTCCTTAGCCTGTCTATGAGCATTTCTGCACAAGCTCTTTCAAGCTCATTAAAAAAGTAAACTAATTACCAAATTTTCCCTTGGAGTCCAACATGAGGTAAAACAGAAAGGGGAAACTAAACTCATATAAATATTTTCTCTGCTATGGTACTTCAGCTGTACAAGGGATGTACCTGGAGCTTTGCTATTGTACTCACACTTGAAAGAAAATGCATAGGTGGAATGTTTCATAGACGTAGGTGTTGATGTTGCACATACAGGTCAGTGTCTGTAGCCTTCACAGGAAAGGTAAGGGCAATGTAAGTTTTACACTTTCCAGAGCTGATGTGCTGACTTTCCCCAATTTTCTCCCAGTATATAACTTGAAGTATTCAAATAGCATAGTAATGAGATCTGAGTTAAGATAGAAGAAATGAACAACAATAAAAACCATGCCATAAGTTAAAATCTCAACAGCAGGGTGAATTGTTCTTCAGTTGTGGGGAAAAAACAGAGAGCACAACTAACAGGGAATTTCTGCTTTCATTCTGTCTTCAGTGCCAAAGGGACTCAAAACAACATGGAAGAGTTAGCTTCTTAAAGTCAATTACGTACAGAAAGAGACTTTATTATAGGTATGTGGGAATATTGTTGATTACATAGACTCCAATGGGGACCTAAATTATAGATGAAACCTTTATCATTATTATATTTTCTTACAAGGGACATAAAAAGTCATCCTACAGAACACATTATGTCAGGATAATATAGTCAGATATTGTATAAGATTGTTTTAGAAACCATACATCTATTTGACACGAAATGGGAGGAATAATACACTGAATAAACCAAATCTGGTATGAGTAAAAGTTCATATAATGCAATTCCTTCAAAAGGAAGATAGATATTTATGTGCATATAATACACTTGCAAAATTTTATTTAATTCATCTAAAGGAAGGCTTAGGTGTGTATCTTCCAGAATAAAAATTACTGGTAGATACTAGATGAAGAATTTATGGTTTCCATCTGCATTTGTAGCTGTTGTGGTTTAAGGGTGAACAGACTGGGATGGGGGTTGGGGGGTGGACAGGTGGTAACCCTGGGAACTTGAGGGCTTAGAGGGCAGCTATTATTCCCTTCCCTTCCCTGCCACACTCCATAGAACTCCATAGAAATCCTGCTCTGTGTCTCCTGTGGGCTTGCCCTGAGCCTTAAACAGCTGTGTTGTCCAGGCCCAAAATATGATAGCATAAAAGCAAACAGACTGATTATGACAACTATTAATACCTAGCAAGAGTAGGGTCATTAAATGGAGTTATGTTTTCAAGAACTTCTTGTGCAACTTTCTTCTGATCAATGTTCAAACTGTGGGCAAAATTTAGCTCTTCAGAAAATAGATAGTTCCATTAGTGCAGAAAAAAAATATACTCAAGAGTCAGTCCATCTGCATTTATGTAATTCCCTAAAAACTTCACACTTGTGCAATTCAGGATATATTAAACTAATTTACTTTCCATGAACAAAGGTTCAATTCAAACCACCTACTGTCTCAGGTAAAGCAATCTATCAGTGATTTGCCTCACCTCCTTTGCAGAACACTGGGCCCTGGTTACAGTCAATGAGAAGAACTGATTTTTATTAAGATGAAATGATTTTTTTTTTTTTTTTTTAATTAAGAACTGATACTAGTCACAACAAATATAATTAATTTTGTTTTGATCTAATATGCTGCACACAAATTACAGCTGCATCAAAAGTTCACTGTTATATTATCCTAACTTTGTAGTAAATAACAGCTATGCTGATACTGGCACAGAGTGATGACAACTGAACATGCCCCTGCTTGCAAATGTCTGAATCTAATCAAGTATTTCTTTTTGCAATTGATAATATGTGAGGGATGTGCCAGGTGATGACACGTACATCCTATGCTATCTTCTGAAGCATCACAATAGCTACAAGCTGGCTAACAAATGGCTACAATCTTTTGCTACATTAGCTCACTGAATAGGCATTCACCCTTTGGTTAGTCATAGAGTGAGAATTTTGGAAAGGGAAGTATCAGTAGGTTGCTCTTTCTTGCGGTCAATAGAGTGATTCTGACACTAGTGGGACTCTGGATCGCAGGGGTAACAACAATAGTAGGTATTTCAAAGGGATGTTAATGAACATATTCACATAATGAAGACAAAATGCAGTACTTTTACTGAATTATTTAAAATAGTTTTAAGAACTACTGTATGCAGTAAAACATTTACAATTAAATAAACAGCTTTTATTAATGGCAATTAGTATTTATTATAGGTTAATAGGACTTAGTTGTTTGGACAGCCTGACTAATGAAATGTCCTCCCAGGAAAGATCCTGGCTGTAGAGCAACAGATTGGCCTATAGGAGGTGCTCTTTGTTTTCCTTAGTGACTTGAAAAAAAATATGTTATGAAAACTTGACTTCAGTCTCTGAGTTCATGTCTTAGCTATGTAGAGAATGTGAGTAGCTATACTTCACATGTCCTTTTGAGTGAATCACAGCTAGCTGAGTTTTCTGGACTCCAGAGTGTCAGCCTTTCTTATAGCTTTGAACACAAAAGATTGAATCTTTTACAGAGATTCACAATATATTAAATCAGTCATTCTTTCCACTGATTTTTGATTGGATCCTACTAAATCTTACACACACTGAAGTATGTCCTTGTAATTTTTTTACTTTTGTTTTAAACACACATTTATTTACCTCTAACTCATTCTTCTGGCACAGAGGAATGGCCAGTGCATGTTTTTGGAAAAAATGAAACCTGTTGCTATTAACGGAATTTATACACAATTGAGGATAGCATTCAGTATCTAATATACTTTGATGTTAGAGCAAATTACTATATATTAATTAATCAAACACTAGGCCAAAAAAAGTTGCAATTTGAAGACTCAGTGACTGCAACACACTGTAGGCCTCTGGTACAGCACAGGACTTTCTGAGAACAGGTATGCTGAATATTATGACACAAAGAAAATTAAGAAGAAAAAGGAATTAAAATATATCTATTGTACATTTTGCTAGACAAACCAATTATCTATATCCAACCTTTCATGTCTTGCAATTCTGCATCCTACAATGAGTAAACTGTCTCAAACATTCTTGACATTCAAAAACTCCACTAAATAAACTCATTGGCAAGTGTTACACATTTTTTAAATACAGCCTTTCTGCGGATATGTCAATAATACCAGCTAACTCCAATTCACGGGGAGAAAGAAGCACTTCTGCTAAAGGATTCAAGGCAAAAGCATAAAAAAAAATAATTGATTTCTATGCCCTGAAAACTAACCTGACAACTAATTTTTCTTCATGTTCTTATTTGGTTCTTTTTCCCCCTTTTGCAATGAGAGAAAAGTGGAATATGCACTCATTCATTGTTTGAAATATTTGTTGACTTCAGGGAGTGTAGATTCTTATTTAAGTATACTACTTAAAAACTCGTTGACTTCCTGTCATCCCTTCAGTACCTGTTTTAAAAATATATGCCTTTACTCAGGGTAAGGAAATAGTTCTTTAAAGTAGGCAGATTCTATAGGATCATATTTCTGAGTAGATATATATGTCTTGCTACCTCCCAGACTCTACCCTTCCAGACTTACCTTCTTTCAAGAGTTCTTAGTGAAGGTTTAGGACCCTCCACATATACTTATTCATGAATAGGCTGAATTTCTTTTCTTTGTGGAACACTGTTTTGGACATAGTCTATACAGAAAAATGGGGTGTCACAGTTCACTTCACTGCAATACAGCAGTCTGCAGCAGAACTCTCATAAAAAAGATGGTTTTAGACATTTTGAGCTTAGGAAATACTGGAAAGAAAACTAAATAAAAAAAATAATAATAATAAATCAAATATTCAAGATGAAAGATAAAATTCAGATAATTTATTTCAGAAAACTTGTTTAAAGTAATTTCTGAAAAATATATTAAATTAATATTGTTTTATGGTCTTTGGGAATGACTGATTTCTTTTTATGATTCAGGCTTTCTGGGACTGTTGTTTTTCTGAAAAAACTTTTTAGGGTAAAGGACTTCATGAAAGTATTGTGCAATAACCTGTTGAAAGTTTCTGAGTCATAATACATGCTAAGACATCCCAGCTAACAGAGGTAGTATTAAGTACTGAAAATTTCACAGTTATGTAGCAGACGTTCTGCACAGAAAACAAAACAAGTACTTGAAGGTAAATAAAAAGTGACAGTGAATCATAGAATGTCTTGAGTTGGAAGGGACCTGAAAGATCATCTAGTTCCAACCCCTTATCAGGGACAGGCACACATCCTCTTAGACCAGGTTGCTCAGAGCCTCATCTATGCTGGTCTTAGAACACTTCTAGGGATGAGGTGTCCACAGCTGCCCTGGAAAACTCATTCCAGTGTCTCACCACCATCATAGTAAAGAACATCTTCCTAATGTCTAATCTAAATCTACTCTGTTCTAGTTTAAATCTCTTGTCACTTGTCCTACCACCACATGCCCTATAAGAAGTCCCTCCCCAGCTTTTCTGTAGGCCCTCTTCCTGTACTGGAAGGCCACTATAAAGTCTTCCTAGAGCCTTCTCTTCTCCAGTCTGAACACACCCAACTGTCTCAGCCTGCCTTCATAGGACAGCCCTCTGATCATCTTTGTAGCCCTCCTCTGGACCCTCTCCAACAGATCCATGTACTTCTTGTGCCAGGGGCTCCAGAGCTGGACAGAGTACTCCAGGTGGAATCTCAAAAGAGCAGAGTAGAGGGGCAGAATCACTTCCCTTGACCTTCTGGCCACACATCTGTTGATGCAGCCCACGCTACAGTTAGCTTTTTGGTCTGTGAGTGCATTGCTGGCTCATGGTAAGTGCTTCATCAAGCAGCATCCCCAGTCCTTCTCTGCAGGGCTAGTTTCAATCCACTCATGTATTTGTGCTTGGGATTGCCCCATCCCATGTGCAGGACCTTGCTCTTGGCCTTGTTGAACTTCATGAGGTTGGCATAGGCCCACCTCTACATCCTGTCAGTGTTTTAAGTGGACTTGTTCACCTTCAGGTCCATTAGACGGTCTTGAATCTGGTCTTCTCTTACAGTGGGCATGTTACAGTGGTAATGTTACAGAACTCAGTTTTCTGTAGCTGGTAGTTACTGAGTATGAGCTACTACACAACATGAACTTTTGAGGTGTGAAAAATAAGTGTGTGCAAATTAAAATACACATTTATATGATGACAATGTGGCATGCTTATATGTTTTTGACTATAGGTGGAGAGCCTATTGTATGCAAAAATATCACTTAGAACTGAAGATTCGATCTTGCAATTGTTATTCAAATCTAAGTCAAATTAATTTCAGCAATTAAATCTTGGAAAATTCTGAACAGTGTTGTGGAATCTGCTACAGTATGTAGCCATCATCTTACAGCTCAGCTAACTTCTATTTAAGGTTTAATTTATTAAACTTTTCCACATAATGCCATATCTAAAACAATTTAAGATCCAGAGTACAGGGACAAACAGAGACTTGAATGTAACCTGAGCCTTCTGACCTCTGCCATTTTTCCAGGGCAGACTAAGGTTTTTAGTATCTGAAGAAAGATAATTTTTCTTGGTGTCTAGGAGACAAAAGCTGATACAGAAAGCTGCAAGGAAGCTTCAAAACCATCAGTGCTCCTAAAAGAAGCTAAGAGGTATTTTGGTTGATTATTTGCTTAAAGAGACTTCCTGCTGTGGAATTGCTTCTTCTTGATTTATTATGCCTGTGTTTAGAGAATTCACTTTGCATATTTGTTGCAAATAAATAAAACTACTGATTCATTTAAAAACATAAATTAATATTTCAGCATTTCATATAGAAAATACTGATAAGTGACAACATTTTGACTAAACATTAACACTAAACAAAGATTTAATAGAATGAAAAAAAAAATGGTATAACAAAAGAAAATAGATTTTCCTGTCAGCCTTGTTAAGTAAACATTAACATAAGAGTAGTCATATAGTCATAAATTTAAATGGCTTCACTGAAACTTTTTTATAGTTTTAAGAAATTGAAAATTACTGAAAATTATTTCTGATAACTTGATTTAAAGCATTATATTTAAGCAGAAATATTCTTTAGGATATATATGTCAGACCAAAACAGCTTAGAAGTTAACAGTTTATAACAATAGTCTAAGAAATCACTACAGAGAAAAAATTATTCACAGGAATCATACAGTGAATGATTGTGAATAATGAGCTAATTTAGGAAAATCACAATCTGCTCATGGACAATTTGTGAGCCAAAGAGAGTTAAAATTCATCAGCTAAATTATTTGCTATAAATTATTCACCAACATCTAACGAGCACACAAAAATATAGTTGCTTATCTGAAATATATTCAAATTCTCCAAGGTATTTCTGTCTGTATAAGGCCAGAAGTATTCTTTTTACTTTTCAGTATCTCCTGACAGTGTTTTCATTTTACTTATGTTCCAAAATAAAAAATGAAGTACAGAACAGTGCAAAACTAATAGATAATAAAAAGAAGAAAAAACACCAACTTATTATTTTTACATCTGAAAAATATTTTCACTGATTTGAATTCAAGCTTGTGGTGAAAGCAGACTATACTGTAGTTCATTCTTTTAATGCAGTACTTTATATTTCTGCAGTTCAGTCTTCAGATTCTGAGATATCGAATAAGACTGACTGACTGAAAATGTTATTGGAAAATAAATTTCCATATTTTGTATTCCCACTAGTGTAAGTCCAGCTTTCTAAGAAAAATATTTTCAACTGCTGCTGTCTTTATCCTTAATAACACTTCTTCTACCTTATCCTTTCAGTCTCTCACCACATAAACAATGAATACATAACTTTTTCCCTTTATCTAACAATGCTGACAATAAATGTTTCAGTAATTTGTGACTTTTATTTCTATTTGGTTTACAATGGCTATCAAAAATAATGCAAAGCATTCCTTAACTTCAGCTCTATGGATCAGTCTAACTTCTTAAAATGTGTTAGCTATTTGATAAAGTACAAGCACTCTGTGCATATTAAATGCAGGTGCAACTGTGTCTTCAGTCAGCAGTGAACAAGCATCACAATAAATAACAGTCTAAATACTTTGAGGCCAGATTTGAAAATTACTGAAGAGATTTTAATTAAAGGGAACTGGATAAAAATTTTGGATGGCAATTGTGCTGGGTTGACCTTGTCTGGCCACCAAGTGACCACCAAACCTCTCCATCAGTCCTCTTCCTCAGTGAGACGGGGGGAGAAAATAAGAAAAAAACCTCATGGACGGACATGAAGATCATTTACTAAAGAAAAGCAAAGGCTGTGTGTGGAAACAAAGGAAAAAAAAATAATCTCTACCTCCTCTCAACAGGCAGTGTCCAGACACTTCCTCGGAAGCAAGACCTTGGTACACATAGCAGTTGCTTTGGAAGACAAATGCCTTAGTAGTGAATGTCCCCACCCCTTCTCCCTCCCCTCTCTTCTCCCCACCCCTTTTCTTCTGGCTTTATTGACGAACATGATATCATATAGTATGGAATATCTGTTTGGTCAGTTTGGATCAATTTTACCCAACCTGAACTTCTTGCCCACTCCTATTCTGCTCATCCTAAGTTGCGTAGATGTAGACAGCCTTGATGCTGTGCAGGCACTGTTTAGCAGTAGCTAAAACAACTGCTGTGTTATTGAGATCATTTTAGCTACAAATACAAATCACAGCACTATATGGGCTGCTATGGATAAAGTTAACTCTATTCCAGACAGGTGCAATTCTTCTTACATACTTTTAGCCACCTAACAGAAGAACAAATCATTTCATGTAATCTCACAGCTATAATTTTAACTTTGGGCTAGTCAGCCTAAGGTCCTTTCCTATTCAGTGACAAGAAAAAGGCTGATTTGTCAGACTTATTTTAGATGTCCTTTTTTTAGTATAAGATTAATTGCCTTAAAGAAGAGCACACTGTTCTACAGAGAAGGATTCTGGATTGATTATCTCAGACCTAAACATCTACCTTCTAGACACCTATGATAAAGGACTTGTGTCTCACTATAAGCTGAGACTGTAGTTTTCTTAACTCTTTTTCTGTAGTCAGTGGAAGGAGAAAGAAGCTCATTTAGAAAATATCTTAAGAATTTAGCTGCTCTGACTAACATCTGAAGATTTTTTTTTTATCTTGACCTTATGGTAACATGAGTGATAAAAGACGATCTTCAGTGCTCTATAGAAAATTATAAGAGAAAATGGGGTAGAAACATCAAGTTTCAAGGAGTATTAACTAGGTTTCAAAAGTTTATTATGTGAATGCGGGCCTCAGTAAATGAACTTTGAGAGGACTGATGGATTTTTCTTTCTGTGAGATTGCACACACAGTATTTTTAATTGTTCCTCAGTAGTAATTATGTATTAGACCTTTAATTATTTTTTTCCCCCAACCTAGATTTAGAAGAAAAAAGATTTACTGCAGTAATTACTAATACATAAAAAACCTACTCATTCTAGGACACTGGCCTAGTTCTTAGAGTGAGCTTCAGATTTAGTCTGGCATTTATCGCTCTGTCTTAGTCACCAAAATGTACGATTCTTAATAGTGAGTTTGTTTTAAAAAATCACCTATTTTCACTACAATGAAGCAGGTATTCCCAAAGTACAACTCCTGTCATTGTGAAATCAGAGGCATGCATATAAAAGCCCTGCTGGTGTGCTTAATGTTGACCAGTACTATTCAACATATTCATCAATGGGTGAGGGAGCAGAGTGCACTGTCAGCAAGTTTGCTGATGACACAAAGCTGGGAGGAGTGGCTGACACACCGGAAGGCTCTGCTGCCATTGAAAGAGACTTAGACAAGCTGGAGATTTGGGCAGGGAGAAATCTAAGGAAGTATAACAAGGGCAAGCATAGAGTCTTGCATCTGATGAAGAATAACCCCATGTACCAGTACAGGTTGGGGACTGACCTGTTAAAGTGTAGCACAGCTTCTCAAAAGAGTACAGCACAGAGCCACAAAGATGATTAAGGGAGTAGATCATCATCCTTATGAGGAACAGCTGATGGAGCTGTGTCTCTTTAGCTTGGAGGAGACTGAGGGGTGACCTCATTAATGTTTATAAATATGTAAAGGGCAAGTGTTAGGAGGATGGAGCCAGGCTCTTCTCAGTGATGTCCAATGATAGGACAAGGGGCAATGGATGTAAAGTGGAGCACAGGAGGTTCCACAAAAACATTAGGAAAAACTTTTTCACTTTGAGGATAATGGAGCACTGGAACAGGCTGCCCAGAGGGGTTGTGGAGTCTCCTTCTCTGGAGACATTTAAAACCCACCTGGACGTGTTCCTGTGTGACCTGCTCTGGGTGGTCCAGCTGTGGCAGGGGGTTGAATGAGATGATCACTCAAGGTCCCTTCCAACACTTAATATTCTGTGATCCTGTGTGATTTAATACCTGTACTGATATAAGAAGCCTAGAGTAATAGTTTGGATTTAAATATCTAAATTTCAGATGCCCAGAATTAAAATAATTCTACCTTTATTGTTTTGTTCTGTAACTGTATTCTGGGAAAAATAATGTTTATTTGCCTCACCAGACTGCTGCGAAGATAGAGTGAGGACAGAATCTTATAAACACCTAAGTAATACAGATTTTTCCCACTCCCATACCCCTTTCTAGACATTTTGATAAACTTCCAGTAAAATAAGCTATGTTTTCTGAAGCATGCATACTTCTGATTCTCCTATAAGGTCCCAATGCAGTTGTGAGACAAGAAAATTCTATGCATCTGTTCCTTACTATGATAGATTTAAACACTCAGCTGAGAGAAATAAGGTTGTCAAAACAAAGGTGAATTTAAACGTCATGATCTGGAACAGGAAGAATTGCCACCCAGGGAAATTTCTAGACAGTTTTGAATGCCCAGATTTTATTGAAACTTTAAAATATGTTGACATAAAACCTGAAATTTTGGGAGGGGCAAAAGGGGGGGGGGAGAGCAATATAATCTTATTTCGTATTGAAATGCAGAACACTTGGATGAAAAATGATAACATAGTGGGAAGCTGAAGGAAATAAAAAAGTGTTAGCTATAATGAAGATCTTTTTCAGAACAAGAAAGAATTTTCAAAGTTTTTCAGAAGGAAAAAACCATCAGAGCTTTTTCCAAGCTCCAGCTCTTCTGATTCAATTGTGTTTTCTATTTCTATATTAGACATTGAATTACAAAAGAAGAGAGTTGACTGGAACCCACTTCAATAAAAATGAGAGCCACTTTTCCCAGATCTATTGTGGATCAACAGTTAGAGCTGTTGCAATCGGTGAAAGAATATTTTATTAAAACTTTCTACAAACTGAAAACAACAGCCTCACTTTTAATTATCTCATTTATGCTTTGATCTATATTTAATTATAAATAACTATATAAAGAAGGAAGAACTACCATTTAAGTAACAAACTGAAGTGCTAGGAGATAAAAATTCAATCTGTCATATTTTACCAAAGTAATCTATGATTTTTTATTTTTTTTTCTATTTCTTATTTCCCACCTTTAAAATGAGACTATTGACACTCCAAAAGGGCATTTTACAGCTGAGCATTCTGTGGCATTCAGGTATTACTGTGATATGGCAATATAAAGATAGATAGATAAGTGATGCATAATAGAATATTTCTATAGTAACTGCTCAGTATAACTGTTCCCACGTGGATTCTCCAAAGTATATCACTGTCACTAAATCTCATACTCTCATATGTGCCAAAGATGAATAAATAAGATAAAATACCTCTCACTGAGTAAACCTTTATTTAGTGTCACTTAGAGCATTGCAAGCTTCTACATAATACTTTTCCACTAACGTAGTAATCGTGTCCTACAATTTGCATTTTGTGGCTTATTGGTCAGACCTCTGGAGTTAGCATGGCTGTAATTCCTTAATTTGGAAAGGTGAGGATTTTATGGAAATTATAAGTTAAAAATGTTTCATCCATATATACTCTTTAATTATCTACACCACAAATGCAGAAGACCTCAGGTCTTAGTGTATTTTACAAAGGCACACAGAGGTATGTGCTCTGTAATAGAATTAATTTTGTATATACATACACTTGAGTATCCTAGACATCAACTATTGAAAGATCAACATTCTAGTGACTACAAATTGGTTTGTAACTTGACTGTTGAGTATCTCATTATAAAAATAACGCTGAACTTCTTTTTTTCCTTAAGTCTGCCTAATCAATTTTGTTATAACAGTTTTATTTCAGTAACTCTGACACTGGTTAAGTTCATTGTGATTATGCTTCAAAAAGCTGTAATGATGATAAATTATTCTTCTATTTGCTTTAGGATGATGTCTATGTAAATGGACTAAAGAAAGCTAAACTTTAATTGGAAAAGTTAATTCTTTAATGAAACAGGAGATGAGTGTTCACTTCGAGCTCAATTAACACTGTAATTGTTGAATACAGTTGGGCTGATAATATAAATTTAAAACAATGTGAAAAGGGCACATGGACCTTCCAGGTTCTGTGCTGCTGGTTATGCATATCACAAAAGACGTGTAAATAATGGGCACATTACCAGATCTCTAGCTGCACAATCTACCTTCAAGTCTCAGTTCTCTAATATCTATCTATCTATCTATCTATCTATCTATCTATCTATCTATCTATCTACCTACCTACCTACCTAGGAAAGTGCTGTTTTACTTTTTTTGAACCTTGCAAGTTCCATCATAGTTGCAAGCAAACCAAAGCTCTCAACAGTTTGAGGTCCAGCACATATAGAGGCTGCACAGACATATAGGTACACGTGCGAATGCAAAATCAATGGGCAATGTAAAAATACAGGCTTATTGAAAGCACATTCAGGTTGATGATTACAAGCTATTAAATTATGTAACTGTATTAGGCCACATTTCCCTAGCACATTACACAGTCAATTTCACCATCTCCACTGAATTCAAAGGAGAGATATGAATGCATCCTGTGTTTATCTTACATTTAGATTATAACTTCCTACAAAGTTTTGTAACAGTTATGCTTAAATTAATATATATGCTCTCTTTTACCCTCCCTATAGCAAAAAGTCAGATGTATCCTGAGCCTAGGTTAGATTCCTCCCTTTATTACTGAAAAACATACATTTGACAGATTTTGCCAGTTCTTCAACATGTGTTGCTGACCATTAAGATACTGATTATTTACATGGATTTTCACCTGGATTTTCAGCCAGAGATTAGGTATTTGCAGTGGTTCATCAGTTACATCACTGGCAATTTAATGGTAGTATTTTCATCTTGTAGTACTTCACTTTCATTACTGTGACTGGGCAAGAAGGTGATTGGATTCTGTTCTATATTAGGAGAATATCTTACTTGTATGGACCTCATGTATGCTAGCTTTAACTACATCATCTACGTAAACTTCCGAAAGAGTAACTTGAATGCATTACAGCTCTGTCTTCAAAAATGCCAGACCATGGAAGGACATGAACCTGGATAAGGCTTGAATGGTCTACTACCTCTTTCATTAGGTCTATGCAGGTTAGAAGGGAAGTATTCCAAACAGAATGTACATAATACAAGACCCTTCTCAACTTGCACTTCACTTTATATGACGCCAAGGTTGTTCAGTAAGCACAAATGAAGTTGACTATTGAGCAGGAACAAGTCTCTCTATTGCCACTGCACACAGATGAGCACAGGAAAAGTCTGCCCCTTGTATCACCTTACTAAGTATATCCAAATGACGTAAGAGAACAATGTCAAAAGGGGTGAGTGAAGAGAAGTAGCCACCTACCAAGATAAGTGAATTCCCTAACTCTAAAGTTGTCAATGGGTTGGGCTTTTTGACCTGCTGCTCAGCATGATCTTTACAAGCCTGCTCAGCAGTAATTTTTAAAAGGGTTTTTTTCACTAAGCTCTCTTAATAATGTCTTTCTTACAGAGCTTTAAATTTAGATGTGACTTTAAGTGGAGAGCATTTGACTCACTGCTAGAGTAAGTTCTCATGTTGATTTAATCAGAAATATAATTAAAACAATAAAGGGACTACCAAGAAATCTTAAAACCATAGCTTAAAAACTCCAAGGAGAGATTACAAAAAATAAGGCTCCTGTTACCAACTTTTAACAGGAAGGACATGTATTTTTATTTTAAAAAATATATAAACATAGACATATGCAAAAACATCTTTCCCTCCCTAAACTTGCCTTTAAAATCTAAACTGAGTTTAAAAGCAAATAAAATTAACATACCACATCAAAACCAAGACCCTTCCAGTCCACTTCCACCCCGTTTAATAGCATTATGTGAGTAATGAAGATACCCAAGCTTTATGATAGATACAAAAGAGGGACCACAAAGGGTTGAATTATAGAAGGAACTAAATCACCAAGTATAGAAATACCTCTGTGTATTTTAATTACACTAGAAGTCTACACATCTAAATTGAATATTTAAAGGTGGTATCCCTCTAATCTTTTATGGGACTCTACTTTTCACCTTATTTAGAACTATTCCTAAACAAATTGGAGGACAACAACAGAGACTGATAACTCAGTTTTTAGTATCTCAACAGGAGGATGTAAATCTGAACCCTTCAAGGCTATTCCTGATGAGTCATTTTGGCCTTTAGAATTGATCTCAGTAATATCAAGAGCTCAAGCTAGCCTTGTCAACAATTGCACCTTTCCTGACTGTGATGAGCTACTGCTGTTTGCAGCATAAATGTTCCTTCTCTGTAGCAGAGTTCTCAACAGAGATGGGCTATTTAATTTCTTGCTTGCTGAAGCGATGTTACCACTTTTCAGGTGCATGCACTTCTAATTCCTGTCAGATTTGAAAGTGTCTAAAGCACAGGAAATAATCTTTAAATACAAGGGGCTTTTTGATGCTGTTTAAATTAAGGTCAGTGGTTAGAGATAATTCAGCATTCTTGAAATAAGTAGAATATATTTTATCTGGAGGAATCTAATATTCTAATATTAACAGGGGAGGAAACAACCTCTCCATATGTCATTTTTCTAAGATTTTTGACCTTACGTTTTGCTCCACCCAGCAATGACATACGGATAAAGACAAAACCCAATGTCTAAGCAGAATACACTGAATTACACTGCAAAAGAACAGATAACTCCATGAACTCCGGCATGGAAGAGAACTCTTCTTGTGGATGATGAGAACATGACATGAGAACATACGCAGCAGGGGACCTGGGAGTAATCAGTCTGTTTTCTTTTTTTCAAAAGCAGCCTACAGTCACTACACAATTTCTGGATTTCTTATGTTATAGTAGTACCTCAGGTCTCAGGGCAGGCTGGAAGGTGTATATGCTGCTGTTCAGAAATACAATGCCAGTTGTAGAACATGTATATTTTAAGTGGGCCAGCTATAAAAAAAGTGGAAAGAACAGACATATGAAGATGAATTATCAAAACCACACTAGAAAGGAACCCTGGCCTTAGCAGAAGTGCAGTGTGAGACAGAACACAGTGGTAGCTTGGCAGAGGGTTGGGCCCAGTTAATCTCCATTTATGTTTAAATGCCTCCCCTAAAACTAACTTGTTTATGGTGAAGTGGTTGCCACTGTGATAGTAATATCAAATCACCAGGAACCATGGGAATTTCAGGCACTCAGAAGCAGGAATTCTGTACCTCCCCTGTGACCTATGTGAAGCAGAGAGGTCATGCACATGGCAAATAGATCTGTGACTAATGTGCTTTGATATCTAAGCCTAGTTAGTCTCCATGGCCTCAGTTTGGTTTTGAACTGAAAAAAAATGCATAAAAGTAGTAACAACCATATCTTAATATATAGAAGAGCACATGTCAAAAGTGAATCCATGTAGCATCAGGCAGCACATGGCAGAGGAAATGGGAGATACCAATGAGCATATAGGTACATATGTCAAAACAAAAAAGAAAACCCAAGTAACACAAGATTTTAAAAACTTGTTGGCATAAATAGCAGCTAATCCCTGTTTGCCAGATCGGATTTCTCTGAGAATAGTTTTCTTGTTCAGATTTGTGCCAATATTAATACTCATTAATTTGATAAACCTATGATTACCAGGCTGTTAAAACCAGATTGCACTGAAATAGTACATACTGGCCAACATAAGAGTGTTAGTAAAGTACTGAATACATTAATTGGCTTCTGTTACCCCATATTTCTGTGGATTTCCACCCTCACTTTCCAGTTTCTAATTCAAAATATCCTTTGGCTGTTCTTTTCCCCTTGTCTGTCTTTTATTGGGATTTTGTTCTTCAGAACTTCATTTTTAATTCTCTCTGCCTTATCACCATCTGAAGCTATATATCTTCTACCATGATGATGATTCACAAATCTATTTCCTTAACCTTGATTTCATTTTCATCCACTATTTCCTGACACATTATCTGGATTGTCCTTTTAATTTCAATATTTGAAAACTTCAGATTTTCTCTTTTTCCCAGCTGTACTGCATTTCCTTCTTCACTGGTCTCCTCATACTAACAGACAGCCATTTGGTCTGTCACTCAGACTCACTGCACTAGAGTGATTATTATCCACTCCTTCCTCCTCTTCAGCCTCATAAGGCTCAACTGGCTCTTTTTTTTTTGCAACATACACTGGAAAATTCCTTCCTTTAGACACCCACAGGAAAAATTGAAGTGTTGCATGGTTCAGTGTCTTCTGAGTCATAATGACAATGTGCCCAGAGGTATTACCTGAAAAAATACACTTTTGAAGGATTTTTTAACTTTTGTATGATACTCTGTACATGATTATTAAATCTCTAGTCTTTCTTTTAATGAAGTAATAATGGATAGCATACATGATTTTTGAATCAGTATCAGTTTTAGGGTAATTCTTGGTGAATCTTTATGGTTCACCTTGACTCATATTGGTTCATCAAATGTGCCATTTTATTTCGTCTCCCTCCCTGCCTGTCCAATCACAACTGTAACTAAATCGCAGAGTTTCTTTTAGATTACAAGCTTGACAAAGTTTAGTTTGTCTCAATATCTTTAGCACATAGACTTTTAGATTTTCAAAATAAATTAATATTTATTATCCAGCAACATATGCTGTCCAGTGGGATTTAATATAATTTTTGGATGTTTCATGTATGGAATCAGGCACTAATTCTCAGTGTAGTTCTAAGGAAGGACTATAACTCAACTCCTGTCACAGAAGCCTGCCAGATACTTAACTTCACCCTTATTCTCGATTTACACATCCATTTGAGTCTACAAATTCTACATTCATAACACATTCTACATTCATAAGAAGTGTAACATAATTTTCTGTTTTCATACAGCTAAAATCATAAAGTACTTCATGTCTCTATGACAGGTCTCATTCTTCTTTGACCCTGACACACTTGCAGTATCTACATGCTTTAAAATTTGTTTTGTTTTTCACAATACTACTTAGATAATATCTCTCCCTATAGTCTTCTTTTGGCTTCTTGTTCTCTAATACATTGGAAGCAAACTACACATTTCCTGTTAAGGGAACCTACCATTTATTGTCTGCAATCAAGATGTTAACACTTACCTTAGCTGTGTCAATGAAGTCAGCCTTTACTGCTTTCTCATTAGCTTTTCAAAGATCTTTTTTATTTTCATCTGCTATTCACTGAAATGTCTGCACACATCTGATGAGATGCTTTATTAAAATGTATAACAAAAATGTTTAAGAGACACGTGAAAGCCTTGGCAACACATAAGTAGCAGACCTAATAAAACCATTACTAATCTAGACTGTTACATGATAAACAGTGCTAAGAAAATATTTCCTTCTATAAAAATTGTTGATCTGCTGTGTCTATTTCTCTCTTATTCTATTCTTGCAAAGGCCATAATTTTGTCATGTATGGTCAGAACAGCACAAAAATATGTACTTACACTTATTACCCATTCCAGTTATTAATAATAATTGTAACAACAATAGTAAAAACATGTTGTGACATTTTGAGCCTCGTTTACTGTGAATCAAAGTATGAAATAAGGTATGATTCATCTCAATATCTTTCAAGTCTTGGTGCCACTATAGATTAGAGTAAGTATGCAATTTAGTAGGTAAAAAAACAACCATTCTTTAGAAAAATGTCATTACTTCAGCATTTGTCTTAGCTCAAAACACGAATTATTCATTCTTTGTTAAGATATTCTAATACAATAAAAAAATAGAATACATAGAATATTAGATATTACCTATTGTATAAAATAATGTGGAATAAAACTGTTAACTGATGCATTTTTACTTCCTTAAAATTAAATATTTGCCATTTAAATTTGAGAAGATAAAGCAATTTACTTTGATAATTTTATTTCCTGTATGTATTCAAAATGAACATGTTCCTGTAAAATATATTTTCTTATAAAATCTTTCATTAAAAATGTGGATTATTTGTGTACTTGTTTAGTAATTAATAATAATTTTAAAATACAATTTACTGAAGTATAATATCAATTTAGATAAATCAATCATTTTGGAGG
>JAAGNO010020863.1:18672-36277 GCA_033439905.1 Ceryle rudis | reverse complement strand
CTTTCTTTCTTTCTTTCTTTCATTCTTTTTTTCTTTCTTTCTTTCTTTCTTTCTTCATTTTTTTCTTTCTTTCTTTCTTTCTTTCTTTCTTTCTTTCTTTCTTTCTTTCTTTTTTTATTTTTTTATTTTTTCTCTCCCTTATTTTCCGACCAGGCCAAGGCACGGTTGAAATGACTCAACCATTTTCTTTAAGAGAAATGTGGCTGTGCTAAGATGTGCTTGCTTTCTTTATTTAAAAAGAAAAATCAGGTATATACAACATCACTCTATTTTGTTTGCTGGTTTTGTTTTCCCAGTGGAATGCCCCATGTAGCCGGAACCATATCATGGGTGGCAGTGGAATAACTCAGCCTGAGATTTCCTGCCTCTGTAGCTGGAGACTGACACTTTTCAGTGAGAACAGTTCCCACCACCAGGTTTTTGACATCTTGCATTCTTTCTTTTACCAAGGGACTAGCTAAGTGCTGTACATTCATTTCTGCCAAAGCTGAGCTAGTCAGGAAACAGAAAAGTCCTTTACTGGTGTGACTAAGCTATGTCTCATGCTGGAAAGAAAATGCTATTTAAATACTATTAAATCACACTGCATTTAGGAGAAATCAGAATTACTTTTCTCTAAAACTGCCTGCTGCCAGGAAATATTTTTAACGTCAGTATTAAATATACACAGTAGACAATATTTTTAGAAAGTGTCTACCATATTGTTTAGGGTCACAGTTTAGTTGCCAAATTCAGAAAGTTACAAATTGTGCTAGATTATATTGTCATCTTTTGGAAATATCTCAGACTTTAAAATCCACACATTTTACTCTTTTAATATTCTAGAAATGTCTTTTCAGTGCCTTCGTGCAGTGCTAATCCACCCTTTCTCCCAGTTACAGAAGCCTCAGTCATCCACAGCTACAAATAGCATTTGTCTGCCCTTTGTCCTTGGAGTTAGCACCCCAATAACACAAGAGGGGTTTTTTGTGTGGCAGCAAAATCCATGAGATTTTGCAAGAAAAGCTGCTTTTTTTTCTTCATTACCTGGAAGATCTGTCATGAAGAAAATTAACTTGTGACTGGATAATGCATTTTATTGTGAGGAATTAAGAAATACTAATTATAAAGGAATGTCATCTGTAGATATCTAGTAACAGAACCCCTGTATTCCCAGAATGTCAGTGGTGTAAACAGGAAGACCCAGATTTACACTCAGCTGCCATTAATGTTCCCATAGGAAAATCAAACTTCAGGAAAATCTAAGGGAAACATTACCAGGTATGGTAGTGAGACAGCAGACAGTGTCTGCTGTCTGGGATAAATGTCTTCCTTGCTACCTTCTGGGAATGCTTACATGGGATCTCTGGTGTAATACAGAGATGTAATACAACAAAACATGTGCAGACGGTAAACAGAAACAATAAAAAATGAATCCAGGTGCTCCCCTTTGCCTCACAGTCTATCCTGATAGTGCATTTTGAGGTTCCTTTGCTGTTGCTTCCAGAGAAGTCATTTATTCTCTGCTGAATTGTATTAGACTTATTGAAAAAGCTGAGTGAGGACACAAGCTTAAGAACTGATATTAAACATTTGACTTCCAAATTACTTTAAAAATCAGTGAGAAGTTAGGTACTTCCAAATGTTCTTATTACTGAATGCATATACACTAGAATGATCCAAGAGGAAAAGATGAATCTCTGCCTCATTTTGTAGTAAACACAAATCTCCAGGCTGCAAAATAAAAACTTTACTCTAGAGTACATACTCCTAGGCTTCAGAGGCTCTGTTGCAACAGGTTGGAAACACCCTACAAATGTGTTTCTGTATCATACTATATTGGACGAGGCATTTGTATTTAAAACTCAGCTAGTTAGAAATCTACCAACAATTAATTTACATCTGCAATGAGACCACTCATTCAGGGGCTAGAACAAAAGGCTGTGTTTCCAAGCCAATTAAAAGAATGAAACAGAACAAGAAAACAGATCTAAAGCATTGCAAAAGCTAACATAGGAATTTTATTAAGAAAAGGGGAAAAAAAGTTCAGCAAAAAATCATCAAAGAATGGTCTATTATGATGAAAATACTGAGCTCTAAAAGCAAATCTAAGCCAAAAATAAAATTATCTGTTTCTTTTCATATGTGCCTCATGGAAATGCTGTTCTGAAATTCTTTTTCTAAGTGTAGAACAAAGACTATGCTTTATTGTCAAGCTTTTGATATTATATTAATAACCCATTTCCTTCCCATTGAAATTATATGTCCCACTGTGGATGGTAGTTTCTATGCTAATAATATTAAAATGAAAAGAGCATACACTAGTTATAACTCAGTTATGGCTCTTGCCCACTGTTGGAGTCTTCACTTCTAACCATTCCCTATGCCCTGCCTATCAAATCTTTTCACAGCAGCAAACACACTTTCTACATTGCAATGGAACTTCTTTTTTTTCAAGGAATATGATTTTTTTAGCAATTTCTAATGTTAATGTTGATAATACATAAGCCTGTAGGACAATGCAGTAGAAAGGAACTTCTCCAAATAAGAAGCAATCTGATACACTTTGTGCATAAAATAGATGGCTTCATACAGACTATGAAAAACAAGGAAGTAGAGACCAGAAGAGCTGGCCATTATAACTGGTTTCAGCACAATAGCATGGTCAAGAGACAGAGCTTGGCCAACCACTACAGAAATGACTAACGATCTTTATTGACTCCTCTCTCTCCCAAAGGGGAAGAGAAAGGGAATGAGGAGAGAGATTTATGGAATGGAAAACTAAAACAGCTTTAATGAAAGTAATAACAATATAATGAAATATATACAATTATATACAAAACCCATATTGATCCCAACCCCTCCAATTGCAATTACATCACAGTCACCATTGATGCTGTGAAGCAGGCACTGCGGAAATCCCAAACTGTACTCAGTGGCTGATGAGAAGTGCATTTAGGAGCTGGATTTGGGAACTGGGTTCAGGAACACATGGATTGGAATCAAAAGCAGAGGAGAGAGTCCTCTTTGGAAGATGGTCATTGAAGAATAGAATACCTCACTGGTCAGTTTGGGGTCAGCTATCCTGGCAACTCCTCCTTGCAGGTGTGGCCTTTTACTTTCTGCATGCACAACATGGTACACAAGGTTTAGCAGTGATCTTGGTCTGCACAGGAGCAAGTATAAGCAAGAGCCTTTCTGCCCACAACAATCCTTGGTAGTAACTGTAAATATCACTTCTACAAGCAGACACTGTTGGCAAAAATATGTCATTAACTTCAGGAAGTGCAGTTACTTAGAAGAGAGAGCAAGCACTCAGCTGAAAAGTAAAATCGCTGAACAGAATTAATTTTGTTCTATCACAAACCAGGACAAGCATCAGATAAGTTTCCTGTGGGTTTTTTAAATGGTTTTACTTGTACGGTAGCCAAAGTCCAAACTTGAGCAGAAAGAATGAAGAAGTTAGTTCTGGTCAATGGCTTGGAGTAGGGGGTTCTTTGACTTTTTATCTATATGAAATAAAAATCTGAAATGGGATTATATGAAAATGACAACAATCTGTCTGAGTTGAGAATCCAAATGGCCTGTAAAGTTTTTTTCAAATTAGATTTGTAAGCGGAATTGTACTAAGACTTGAATTCTCCACCTGATTAGATACTCTACAACAGTGTAGAGAGGAAATAAAAACCTTTCACTTTGAAAGCAAATGTAAATAAAGACATTCCTTGAAAAAGCATCCCTGTGTAAGCACAGAAGAGAAAAGCTGTTACTATTCACTGGTGCGAACGTTCAGACAACACTGTGTCCAACTGACAGCAATTGAAAGGAGATGATCCTTGGTCCTGGAGACAATAATGAAAATAGAAAACATAGTTCTCAGAGATGGTGAAAAATTGGAAGCTTTGAAAACTGACATAGGGTCTTCGATGGATTCTTCTGACATTTTTATTTGTGGACTAATTAATAGAGAAAACTTCAGATGTGAAAATGAAAAATTCATCAATGAGGTCTTTTCCTAAAGACATGCACATCAATTCAGTGACAGAGCTGGATGCATGATGATTGACAGGTCTTGTTCACATGAGCAAAGGTTATAAAACTGATGGGAAAATGCAGCACCTTTGACCTTTACAGTGGTGTTTGAATACGTGTTGGTTTACACAGTTTGGACACTGTAATTAATAGATAAGCTGAGTAATTATTAATATTTACTGCAAACATCATGGCTTTTTGCCCCATGTCAGTCCCCCTAATGTATTCAGCCACTGTTTCCAACATGACTTATGCCATTTTCACAGCATTGACATTGACTTTTCTGTTGTGCTTAAATAACATTTCTTGTTAGTCTGTGGTTCCCTTTGCTCATCCCTGTTGACCTCAAATGTTTTAGTTGATATTACTGCCTGTAGCATTCTAGCACAGACTCTTGGAGTCAGTGATTTTTATTTCTATCTTCTACAACCGACTCAGTAACATACTCCATTGACATTACATCTACATTAATGACCCTCTGTCAAATCATGGTGGGTTTTTTCCCTGAATTTTTTACCAGAGCTAGTTATGGAAGTCACCACCTTTCTATATTTGTGGCTGAGGAAAGCTCTGAAATTGAAACTTTTGGAGGCTGAGAAAATATTCTGAGGAAGTATCACAACACTCTTGACTTGTTCATATAATCATTTAGACATCTGTTCTTGGCCATTTGAGGGAAAGGATGCAAGGAAATGGTGAACTTCGTTCTGATAGAAAAAGCCATTTTATATATTCAATTTGTGATGCTTATTCTCTTAAGCAGATACTGTAGAGATCCATAGTCTTCATGCTAACCAATACCTTTCTCCTCTATGAATCCCTTCAATGCTGCTTAATAAGAAGATTTGAGCTGTAACTGTACCACCCAGGAGGGTTAGGACTAACCCTTCTGAGTTCCCTAGATTTGAAATGGTAGGATAGGTAATGTCAACTAGCAGTGAGTGTCATTGAGGTTTGTTGAACCTCCACTTAAGCTTAGTGTCAACTAAAGTGCTTCTTTTTAATTTTTTTTTTTAACACACAAGCTAGCATAAAGGGAAAATAACTGAATAATACAGTTATTAATTGGCTGTAAATAGAAATATGTGTTAACATATGGTGACAATTAATGGTGGTTTACTTTTCATAAAATAATTCTATCATCTGTCTGTCCAAAGGATCTCACTGCAGAAGCATGGCAACATTTAGTGTGATACATCTTTCTTTCATTTTTTTTTGACTCTTATGTGATACCTAATGTTGAATGTTAACCAACTTTATTTTCTGTGGTTTAGCAGTAAATCTGATCGTTGGTCATATATCTCATTTGCACAACACTTTTTTTTTTTTCTTTTAGTGTTTTAGAGTAGTTTAATTTAAATACATAAATTAAACCTGCTTTGTCGGCTAGCAAACTAAAACAAATGTCTTTTTCCCACCTAGCAATCTTCGCATTTGCAATTAGCATTGTGTGTAGCAAAACAGAGACTGTGGAACATGTGTGAGGGCTCAGTGTTACTGGCAGACAGAAAGATTTTTAAATGTGAAGCACACCCACTGGGCAGTTCAGAATCTAGGGCAAAAATTGGTATTTCACTCACTCATTCCCTATAATTACAAATCTTTTATATAAATTTCAGTAGTGCTTATTTGAAAGCAGTTCTGTAGCTGGGTGGTTTTAGCGTGTAGGCAGAGCATTTTAAAATGTTCAGCCTTAAAAAAACAATTGATGCTTGACAACGGATAGTGTCAAACACTTCAGTGCAAGTCAGAGAAAGAATACACTGTGAACAGTCATTTGCTTCTCTAAAGGATGACTTAATTTGCTTACAGGTAGTTTGACTTTGCACTTTTCCTGTCCATCACTCTGAATTTTGCGACTGAATCAAAACTTACAGCCTAACAAAACCAGGTATACACAAGTGGCATTACTAGCAGTCTTTATAGAGTTTAATTCATCGGCAAAGACATTTCACTTTACAAATGTGCCATAAGTCTGCTTTGTCAACTTACATAAAGCTTATTTGAATTATCCTCTTAGTACAAATTAAGGAAGGTTATAGAGTATGTATGGATTCTTTTGCCTGCGGACACCACCATTGTGCATTTTCCTCAGACTGTGTATGAACCAGAGTTACGACTGCATGGAGGTCAGGGAAGAATAAGGGCATTTCTAACTACACACTGTGAAGGGTCATTTTTAAAAAATTTCTAAAATATTCATGCTCAGTTGTAAATTGCTTGTCATTCTAGCAAGGCCTGGTGGTGCCCCATCAATAACTCTTGCAGCACACCTTTGTAAGTGGCCTGTTGAGTCCTAGGTGGCTACTTCTCAAGCATGGCTTTGAGCTGCAGGGTGTGAGGAGGCTTCCACTGGAAGGGCTGGAGCACGTCTAGCCCTTGGCATCTGGTCAATGGAAAGTATGGCTTAATATCAAAAAATGAATGTTTTTTACTGTTCCAAGAACTCTCCTAATTATTCACATCTCATGAACTCAACAAGCTGTAAATAGCAGGCAATCATGCATTATTTGTCAATGGTCTCCATGCACTTTTACATAGTCCTAGACACACAATTAATATGGAAACCTGTGAATCATTCCTAGGGAAGCATTGTCATACCATGTAGACACCTGGATTAAACATATCCTTACACATATTTACAGATGCATTCTTTATTGTTTTTCATGGAAAACAGATAATACATCTTTCTCAAGTGCTTCCTGTTCCAAATGCCATCTCATGTGCAGGACTTGTACACAGAAGCTGTAGGAAGTTATTTAGTAAGATGATACAGTTTTGGAATGTTGTGAAGGTGTTCAGACCTCTCAACAGATTTTAAACTCAGTTCACAAAAAAATTTTAATTACTGTTCTACTGCAGCCTGGCTGAGATGCCCTCTCCTTATTTGCATGATGTATGTTGTCTTTGCCTTGTAGCAACGTAGGACAAGGCATCTCAGAATCTCTAAGGTCCTTGGTTATCTTCTGCAATGCTGTCAGGGCCTAGAAATGTTTATGGTATGAAGTGTGGATGAGTTGAGTCATGAGTTTCCCTTTTTTTCCTCGTCATATGCCAAAGTGCCAGAATCTCCTACTGATACAAGTCAAGTTAACAGGCTTCTAGGAATGAAAGAAATGGTGAGGAAGTGCTGAAGAAGTGCCACTTTTCAGTGGAAGGTTCTCTCTCCTGCTATTCTAGCTTCAGGTTATGATTGCTAAAAAGGGCTTAAATTATTAAAACTCATATCTGAAGATCACATTCTCTCTTTATTACCTGTAACTACAATTTAATTTTTTTTTTTCCTAAAGATGGAAAGAAGTAAAACCAGTGGAGAGTTAAAACAAATTCAGAGCACAGTGAAAGAGTGTGTCCTCACCACCCTGATATTGCACTGTAACCCACTGTTTTCTATTTCTGAAAACAGTTGAATTGTTCCATACTGCATTTCAGTGCATTTTGTAGGACCTTAGTCTAAATTTATTCTTTACAGGAACATATTCTTTTACTGGGAAAAAAATAATGAATTCATAAATTCCTCATGATCCTGATTCATATTTTACGAGAACTGAGAAAAAAAAAAGAAATCTAGAACACATTTTTCTTGACTTTCATAGCATTTATATTTTGGTAAGGTGGCTTCCAGATTATATAAACAATTAGTTTGGGTCTCCATATGCAAAAAGACAGGAAATTAAGAGTTTCTTCCTGACAAGTAAACCAAAAACTTAATAATTTAACTTTTTGTATTAGATGCAACATTCCTTAATGTATTTAATAATTCCTGAAAAAGATGTTGAATAAGAGAAGGCAGCAAAATTTGCAGAGTGTACAGATATTGTTTTTGCATATTGGTTTAGTCATCACTAGGGAAGACTGATTTATGTTGTGTGGGAATGAAAAGACGTTCATACTGGTATTTCCAGTTTAAACATCAATTATATAGTGAAGTGCTTCTAGACTTAGCGGCCCTGTCCTCTTACTCAGTACTGTGTGCTTATGGATGAGCTTCACCAGGATCATGACAGCAAATGAGACTCACTATCAATACGTGCAATGTATTAAAACATCAGTGAAAGTGGAGAGGATTTGGAATTAATTATTCAGTTCAGGAAAGAGATTTCAATGTTGTTACAGACAGCTTAATGAAAACTTTAGCTATGGCAAGAAGTCCAAGAGGACATTAAAAAGCACAAGGAATAGGATGGGGAATAACAGGTAAAATATTTTAATAAGATCTGATTGGGAAATATTCCCTCAGCAATAGGTAATTTTGATAATTTTGAACAAAAACAACACTGTTGTTTGCAAAAACTTCCCAACCATTCAGATAAAAAAAATTAACAACATTCAGAATGAGTCTAGTCAGTTAACAACAAAAATAACAATAAGAAGAATGTTCAAAATTATTTTTGAAAGAGGAAATAAACTGGGTGTTTCATTTCCGTGCTTATCCCAGTAAGGAAATATTTAATGGGCAGCATAGATTAGACAACAAATTGTAAACCAGTTAGACCACAATTAGAGAATGATGTATGACCATAAGGCTGGGTGAACCACAGGATCAAGCTACTGTGGTCTTTCTGTATTCTTGCCCTTTGCCTATGCCAAGTGAAAACAAAACCATTTATACATGCAGCAGTATTTAGACATGAGCTCTTGTGATGGAACTAGGGTCTGGGCAGTGAGCATTAAAAATTGTCTCATAGATCAAAGAAAAATGCTGCAAAAGTAAAAAGGTACATTGAAGAAGAGTATTAAACTACAGGAAATTTTCTATGTGCAATGAAAGATACAAACATCTTTGAAATTTGGTGTAAAAAAAAAAAGTATAGTACAAAGCAATATAGGACCTGATAATATAACTGCCCTCCATTGGCCTCAGTACAGTACAATATACTCACTTTAATGAAATGATGTCACTTTTTATTTTAATAGTTTTATTAGGTAACTGCTCTAGGCTGTACTTGAATGGACATAGTCCAAATTCCCTGCTGGTGTAAATTAGTGTAGCTCCATAAGCATCTTAATAATTTTAGCATTAATAGTCTGATCCAAGCTAGGTTGAACATAGAATTTCCCTTTGACCTTGTGACAATTTTTAAATTAATTTAATATAGAAAGCAAATACAACTGAACGGAGAGTAGACTCTACTACACCTGTAACAGTATTTTTCACAGGTTGATGCAGAAGCAGAAAGATTGTAACCTCCATGAATGAGTAAAGGATATTGTAAAACATTAGATGGAAATGAAATAATCACAGCTCTGAGGGCAAAATAATACATTGGTGTTTGTCTTATCCCCTCAGCTAGAGACAATTAAATACTCAGTGCTTTGCCTTCCCTCTGTCAGTCTCAGTGAATTCTCATTTTCTTTCTTTGTTAATCAGGAACATTTGTTTTCTCCTATTTCTTCTGGCATATCTCCACCTTCCTTTTTATTAATCCTAGCAATTCTATATTCTTTACAGCTCTTATATCCCATCTCCAGCTTCTTTTTATTTCCTTTGCCTTTCTTTTAGGCTTCTCTTCACTTTTTTTCTCCCTTATCTTTTCTTCCCTCTGTCTCTGGAAAGTTCAGTGTGCAAGTTAATCTAACAGCATGCAGCTAACTGATACGATCAGGACTTGTGAAATAGAAACTAAGCTCTCACTGACTTTTAGAGCCTACCAGTGGCAAATCTCACATGAACAAATTGGTTCTTGACATCTGATCAGGTCTGCTTGCTTCTTAAAATATGCTTTAAAAACAACCTGTAAGCCTGATTCTCCTTTTATTCTGAAAAGGTTGGTTTTTTTTCTTTCACAGAACTTCTTTGTAAACAGTTCTTGATGTGCTAAGTATAATCAAAGGCAGTTACAGGAAACTTACATTTAGCTTGCTTCATTATAATCCTGTATATTATCTTGCTTCATTATAATCCTGTATATTAATGAGAAATTACAGTCTCCTTCTGTTCCTGTAAAGATTTGAGTTTTGTAAGAAAAAAAATGTATTTTCTTCACATATATGTTATACATATATATAATATATATGGAAAAAGCAGACATAGAAAAACCTGGAGGGCCTGAGGTAAGGAAGGTGGTCTGCTCACCCCAGTCATGCTCCTTGTATTACTTTGATTTCTCTGTGTCTTTGAACCAAGACAACCCAACACTGCAGCCATTCTGATGACCCTGAATATACCTGCCAACCTCTTGCCTGGACAGATGAATTAAATAACTGTTGACCCTTTAAGGATGTAGAATAGGCCTTATCAAATACATCATAATAATTAGGTTCTTAATTAAAAGTACTAATTAGGTTCAAACTTACTGATTGGGAGATGGATATAAAAAGTCAGATCAGCATAAGCTAACCTCTGTATCCCATCATAGGACACAGGATTGAAGCTCTTACATCCATTCCTGATCCTGACACATGCAGCATCCTGTGCTGGACACAAGTTTGACATTTCCATGCAGAGAGCCTCAGATCCACGTTTGCAATAGCTCTTTAGAGCAAAGATCTTCAACGATAGCAGCCATGTCCAAAGTCCATTCAAACCAGTCTACAGGTGGTCAGGAGAGCTGGATAAGGACCTTAGGGTATACATAAGCAGAAATTTTTATATTGTTTCAAGGAGGCAGGAGACTGGCATAAAGTTTAACTGAAGTCATCATGTGATGTTCACACAGGCAAGGCAGTGTAACAACTGGGGTTTTGCTACACCTGATAGGATTCTAAATTTTGCATCCAGTTTCCAAAGGGTCTCTCACTCCTGATTTTAACAAGTGATTCCTGCTCTTTCCTCTCTTATTCAGAGGATGGCTTTGACCGTATGTATTTCAAGCAACTGCAGCAGTCCTACTAAATTTACCCACAGTTCCAAAGATACAGAGTATCATAACCATAATGCCCTCATTCTGTCATATTTCCTTGAAATCTGTGTATTTGTGTATTAGGTATTTTTACCCTGACTAGAAAAAAGTATATAAAAAAAAGCAGAATTAACTGGTTTTCAGTGTTCAGACAGCTTCATTCTATGAGTACAGTTAAAAGATAGAAATAATTGCATTCAGATCAGAGACAATTATCTGAGAGGCATGTTGATACTATTTTCCTTATCATTTTGTTTAATACAAATTTTGTTGTATTGGGTCAGCAGTACTTTTTAATCTCCTAGTCTAATGGAAATCTTGTGAGAAGAACACTATAAATGGGAAAAAAAAAATGAAAGGACTTGCTGAATATCAAACTTCATATATTTATTTTGTCATAACAAAGTCAGTCAGTGCCAATGACCTGGTTTGAGTGAGAACAGAACTAATTCTGTTCAGTGATTTTACTTTTCAGCTCAGTTCTTCTAACTAACTGCACTGTCTGAAGTTAGCAGCCTGTTTTCCCAGACAGTGTCTGCTGCTGGCAACGATAACACCACATGTTTAGAGTTACTACCAAGGATTGGTGTGCAGACCAAGGCCACTGCTGGATCTTGTGTACCACATTGGTGGTGCAGGAAAGTGAAAGGCTGCACATGCAGGGAGGAGCAGACAGGGCAGGTGACCCCAAACTGACCAAGGAGGTACTCCATTCCATATATGTCATATATGGTATAAAGCAGAGGGATCTGGAGGGTCTATAGTTTTGTTTGCTTGCTTGCTTGCTCGCTCACTTGCTCTTTCTCTAGGGGCTTCTGGGATCTTCTCCCCTCTTGGACCACTTTGCCAGCTTTGCTTGGCTTGGCTCAGGTCCTCTTTCAGTTTCTTCCTTGCAGCATCCAAGGAGGACTCTGTTCTGTCCTCAATCCCAATCTGTGTGTTCCTGAATCCGGTACCAGGATCCAGCTCCTGAACACAGCTCCAGTTTGTTGTGGGGCCCAGTCTGGGACTCCCCTGGTGCCTGCTCCACAGCATCAGTGGTGATGGTGATGTAATTACCATCAGGGGGGTTGGGTTCAATACTGGTTTTGTATATATTTGTACATATTCTATTTTTATCATTATTATTCTCATTAAAGCTGTTCTAGTTTGCTTTTCTAATCACTAAGTCTCTCTCCCTTATTCCCTTTCTCTTCCCCTTTGGGAAGGGAGGGGGCTTAACAGAGAGTGTCTGTTATAGGTCTAATGGGCTGCCCTGACCCTAAACTATGACAGACAAAATGGCTTTGTATATTTCCCATTAAGTACAGACAGAAGATATTAAGTTGGTGCCTTAACTACCAAATGCAGATACTTGACTGGACATGGCATAAAATGGGTTGTTATGGCTTCCATCCCTGAGGAAAGTTATCGAAGTTTCATTGTGCAGGGCAGTCTCTACTAATAAAGAAGTACCTATATGTCAGTTGAGCAATTTCCTTTGCAAGAAAAGATAGTGGTTTTTATGTTAATCATCTTATAGGATGATCAATGGATATAAGTATTTGATAGCAACAGGTTATTAAAGTGAGATTTGATTGTTTTATATCGGTAAAGACTGTATTCAACCCCAAGCCCCTAACAGAAGAGCAATTCCTCTGCTTGAAAGGGCGTTGAAGGACAGAGACACTGACATCTATCATTCCAGCCTGCATAATATGTGCATTGAAGTCCTACAGAAATTTCTGGGAGCTATGTATGGTGGGGTTGATATCCATCCTGTTGTGTCCAATGGCAAAATTTCCACTTACTACATTGCTCTTAAATTAGGATCTTATTAAGTACATTCTTTACTTTGGAGATGTAGGAGATGTGTGTGTATCTCCTGTAACTTTTGCATATTCACTTCATCTGGCTCTAAGCTTTAAAGAGCTTCTTAAAAAGCAAGTGTAAACTCAACAGTTTTTAGGTTCCTGAACTGAACAGCAGTCTTTCAAAAGCAGAGAATTGCTGAGCAGCAGAGGAAGATCTGCTGCTCTAAGGTGTCATATCCAGGGCACTCATTAAGATTGCTAGTTTTTGCAGGTGTGATGTGATCCCCCTGTGAAACTGCTCATAACAAGAAGGAGAGGTAACACAGAGTTATTCCCAGGCTCAGAAATATGGCAGTGCTGAGCAATCTTCTATGAGAAAGATGCAGGACCACAAACTAGTGTCTTGGCACATGCTTCATGGTTTAAAATTCTCTTTTCAGCCACAAATTCAGTGTTTCCTTACAAATCATTTTGTTTCTAGGAGGATTTTTAGTTATATGAAAGATTCCTGTAGTAGACCACTGTTTTTCCAGTAAAATCCTTCATCCTGCTCCTACTGAATTTACATGGTCTTCAGTGATACAGAATTGCATCAAAAAGTTGCAAGTGGCTTATAATATCTTTGATGGGCAAAATTCATCCTTTCTCAATAAGAAGGAAAAAAAAAAAAAGAAGTTGATAACAGGCTGATATTTTTAGAAGAGTTCTCCCTACAGACTGAATTTTCTTTTATTCTTAGCATGCCTTAGAGTGGAAAGTGAAGGGTATCAAATAACAATGAGCAATAATAACAATACATATTTTACAGTACAGTAGCTCTTTCTACCTGGGACTCTCAGAACTGTAAATACTAGCTTATGGAATCTAATGACTTGTGAAAAAAATACACAGTCCTTTTTTGCAAAGAGAGACTAATTCTGTGATTTATGTAACTTACCTGTATGACTTTTAAAGAACTAGTTCAAGTTACTGGATTTCTCAGTTTGAAATTCTTGCTATAGAAGGAAATGAAAGACGTGGTTTTGTGCATTAATCAAATTTACATTCTACTTGTGCTAATTGTTCCCACAATTATGCCATTATTGCATGGATGAATTGCCCTATTTGATTAGTTAGTGTCTTAATATGTTCTTTTAGTGGAACCAACATAAATGAATGAGCGGTAGGTATTGCTGGTTTATTTATTGTATAAAGGAGAGAAGTGTGGATATGTATAAACTGGGAAACTAGCAGGGCTCACTTAAAGCAAGAGTACAGACTACATTGTCTTTCTGTCTCCTTAGCATAAAGCAGAAGAGTAAAATATGCATCTTTTATTATTACAGAGAGCAAGTAATAAAAAATAATTATTATTTACTTGCTATACAGAGTAATATCCATGGCTTTCCAAACAAAGATTAATGGTATTGAACCTGCTAGGTGTTAAAAAGCCCAGTCAGAATTTATGCATTGTATTACACATTTTGTCAGTATGACTCAAAAGAGGTAGATGAAGGTGGATGGAGAGTGGAGTCTAGACATCTCCAACTACTTGATTATTTCTTTCCTTGATTTCTGCAAAAGGGATGACTAGAGGTTGTATAGTACAAACTGGGATGGCTGCAGGGACACCTTTTTCCTGATGTGAGCATTTTGGAAAGGCTGAAGCAGCTACTCTGACTTGGATTTTGCCTTGGGACCTGGGACAGAAGCATCAAGGGGTCATGAGGATTTTGTGTCCTTCCTGAACTGAGTGTTACTTAATTGCCTCTGGCACTGTTTATCTGGAAAAATGTGATTTGTGACCAAACTTAAAAAAGATAAATCACCAAATTTTATAAAATTACATGACTTGTCTGGGTAACAATAGCTCTTCATGTTTGCACTGCTAGAGTAACGTTGGCATTTAGGTGTCTTATAAAACTGCTCAGAGATTGAGAAAGAAATGAGCATTAGTTGCTTAAAAATGGCTCGTATTTCTTTTATGACCAGCTGCTCACGAGGTAATTTACAGTTCAGTACAGCATGTGGATACCATTAAGTTTTTGAAAACACTACCTTTTCCTCCTAAGCAATTTCATTTACAAAAGACATGTTAAAAAGATGGACTGATTCCTCTCAGTAACAGCAAAATGAGGTCACTTTCTATAAGCAGCAACTTTTATGATAGATGGCAGATCATAAAGCCATGGTTGGCTAAGCAGAATAATATTAAATACTTTGCTAGATACTCACAGCAACTGTATAGGGCTGGCGCTACCTCAGAGTGATCAACAATAAGATTCGCACCCCTCTGTGGAATCTCTTGCTATTCCACATAAACCCACTAGCAGTTACTTCCTGGTAGTAGCACCTACATATCTTCCAAATTACTTTCTCTCCTGTACTTCTCTTAAATCTCACTGAATATGAGATGCAGTAGTATATTAGTTAATCTGTAAGACAGATGAATCTTTGTCTTGTGTAAATATATCCAAATGTGGCCTTAAGTAGTTGGAAAGAATGAAATTTTCCTGCTGTTGTGACATGTGATGCCACTGAAGGATTTATCTACTATAAAACCTCATTTGTGGTTAGGGCACCTACATTTTAAAAAGTCTACAAATCTCAAGTCATATGTCTGAAAAAGCCCTATTGCCTGTAACTTGGTTAGGAGTGAGATGGAGACCCATATCTCAGGTATCTATGCAAGATTCCAGGATTAGCTAAGGTTTGCTAAAAAGATGGTTTTTGCCAGAGGAGTCTGAACATGGGCATGGAATATTTTGTACAGCATTACCTAAGCCAGGTATATTCAATAAAAGAGGTAGGTCGAGGAGATCTAAGGCTTAGGGAGCCCTGAGAATTTGTGGCTGTGAGAATGAAGGAAAGAGGTGTAGAGGGCTGCATGCTACTAACCGTATGCCCTTCTCATAAAATGATTTTATAGAGGAGAACATTTCTTTCTTCTTTCCCTTGATTCTTTTTTTTTTTTTTTTTCTCTTGACAGGAGTTTCACCTTGCTTTTAAAGCATGGACAATTCATTTGTTTCTACAAGAAACTTGAAGATCTGTATGGATGTGACTTGAAAACAAAAACTTCTAGAGGTTTCACCCATTTCCTGTTCAACAGGACTTTCAGCTCTTAATTTAACTTGGGGAGAAAACTAGTCTAACTCACAAAGGCATAAATAGTGTGCAGACAATGACAATTTGCTGAGGTGGGTGAGATGAATCAACTTGTGGTGGTTACTTCTGTAAACTATAAAAAGAACATAGATGATTAAATTAGACAAGACATGTCAGGCTGAGGTAGATACTGTTAAATGACATGAATCCCACATGAATGACAAAATCCCAAAACAGAAAAAAAAACCCCAACATTTAGTGTAGAGTACCATCTGTGGAGGCAATAATGCTTACAGTTCATCTGTCAAAGGACCCTCTCCAGTTATCACTGGAGTCTAAATCTCTTGCTGCACTGGACTAGACAGTACAGTACTGCCCTGTTTGGTATCAAGATCATAATTTCACTACATTAAAAGTGTAGATCAGAGCAGAATTTTAAAAAACAATTCAAGCACTGATTCCAAGGGAGCACCTTTACTTAAAATGGATGGTGCTGCGTGACCCACTTTATTCCAAGGGCAGAGAGAGTCCAATGTACTTTCTGTCATCTGTGCTATCAGAAAGCACTTGGATCTAGGGTCAGTTAAGAAGACAAGGCTCATCTGTTCTTTTACTTTTGAGGTTGTCAAGGAGTCCTATCTTCCTAAGTCTTCTGTTCAGGATGGTCCTGTTCCTACATTTGGGACAGATGAAAATTTTTCTCAGCCTAGAAATACAAGTCCGGTTCTGTGGCACTCCCCATCTTTTCTATGCTCCCTACCACCCTGCCCCCTTTAAAACCAGGTTGATTTCTGAACACGATATTGTTCATCACAGAGGAGACAAAACTTACTGGAATACAATACCATGTGCTGGCCTTTTAACAGAGGAGGACAATGAAATTAATTAAAGTAGTCATCCTGAGTGTTTGCTGTCTTGTAGGAAACAGCTCTTAGCTAATAACACTGTATTGGAATCATGTTTCCCTCCAGTGGGGTTGAGGACTCCATTCAGGATAATGTCTGTGCATCCAGTAGAACTTCACCCCACACCTTCTTCCTGGGAGATTTAAATGGGGCAAAAGCAGAAGGAGAGCTCAGACCACAAACAGCGAGACAGCAGTGCCAGCACTGGTAAACCCCATACAATTTTTTTGAGGTTTTTGAAGTGGATTGGGCATTCCATGACCCAGGGAAGCCTGAGGAAGGAAGGAGAGACCCGGCAAGACTCGGTATCCCTTGTGGAAGAGGCCAAGAGGGTGATGTGGCTGGGGGTGTTCCCAAAGAAACTGCAGGAGATTGAAATGTGGTGGATCCAGAAGCAGTGCTCAGACCACAAGCAGCAAGACAGCTGCATTCTCGTTTGCTGGTGTGCAGCCAACATCCAGGGCATGCAGGGGGATGCATGAGAGAGTTTAAAGAAAAAAAAAAAAAAAATTAACAGGCAGGACTAGCAATGGTTGCGAGCTGGACAAAAGCCCCTGCTGAAAGAATGTGACCACCCAGACAGAGGTCCTGCAGAAGCATGCACGTGTCCAGGCCTCTGGCTTCAGAGAATGCTGGAGCCTGGCACTGATAGTGGAGAGTGATGGGGTAACACCTGTGTCCAGTGTGATCAGATGAATTATCTGCTCAGCCTTGTGGCTGAGCTAAAGGAGCAGGCTGAAAGGCAGAGAAGAGTAAGGGAATATGAAAGGGAGATAGACTGGTGGAGTCAGGCCTTGCCATCCTTGAGGATAGGGCAGCAGGTGGAGGCTCCATTAGGAGAGGAACCTCTCCTTCCTTGCCACCAGGTAAAAGGAGGGAAGCTAAGAAAGGAGGGAGAATGGAAACAGGTCCCTGCTTGGTGAGGCAGGAGAATCCCCTCCTGGCCTCCCTTCCCAGTTGCACTTAC
>JAAGNO010020863.1:0-18572 GCA_033439905.1 Ceryle rudis | reverse complement strand
TTTGCGCATGAGCTGGCTGGGCTCATTGAAACGGCTTTAAAATAGGTCTGAAGGGGGAAGGGGATAAAACTGGGCCCGCTAGAGTTGAGCCTAAGGGTGACAGGCCGTTGTTAGGAATTAAGTCATTAGCCTGGCTCAAGTGCCTTTACACTAATGCACACAGCAAGGGAAACAAGCAGGAGGAGCTGGAGGCCATTGTGCACCACAACTGCTATGGTGTAGTCACATGGGTGGCTCTCTATATTAGGGAGTGTTTTGATTGCATGGAAGTCAACAAGTGTGACAGACCAGTTGAATGTTTATGGGTAAAGTTGAGGAAGGCCAATGAGGCAGCTATCCTGCTGGGAGTTTGTTATAGACCACCCAACCAGGATGAAGAGGTTGATGAATTGTTCTATAGACAACTGTCAGAAGCCGCAAAATCACAAGCCCTTGTTCTCATGGGGGACCCTCAACTTACCAGACATCTGCTGGAAATATAACACAGCAGACAGGAAACAGTCTAGGAGATTCCTGGAGTGTGTGGAAGATAAGTTCCTGACTCAGCTGGTAAGTGAGCCCACCAGGGGAGGCGCCTTGCTGGACTTGTTGTTTACAAACAGAGAAGGTCTGCTGGATGATGTGGTTGTTGGAGGCCCTCTTGGGATTAACAACCATGAATGATAGAGTTCTTAATTCTTGGCCAGGTAAGAAGGGGGGCAGCAAAACTATCCCCATGTGTCGTAAGACAAACTGTCAAGGAAAATGACCGTCCTGGCTGAACAGGGAGCTTTTGCTGGGACTTAGGAGAAAAAGGAGAGTCTACTACCTTTGGAAGAAGGGGCAGGCTACTCAGGAAGAGTATAGGGATTTAGTTAGTTTGTTTAGAAAGAACACTAGAGGGGCAAAAGCTCAGCTAGAACTCAGCCTGGCCACCACTGCAAGAGATAATAAAAAGTGTTTTTACAAATATATAAACAACAAAAAAGAACCAGGGAGAATCTCCACCCTTTATTGGATGTGAGGGGGAACACTGTTACCAAGGATGAGGAAAAGGCTGAGGTACTTAATGCCTTCTTTGCCTCAGTCTTTAATAGTCAGACCAGTTATCCTCATGGTGTTTTGTCCCCTGAGCTGGAAGATAGGGATGGAGATCAGAATAAGCCCCTCACAATCCAGGAAATAGTAGTGAATGACCTGCTAAGCCAGCTGGACACCCATAAGTCTATGGGACCAGATGGGATCCACCCAAGAGAGCTGAGGGAGCTGGCAGAGGAGCTTGCCAAGCCTCTCTCCATCATTTATCCGCAATCCTGGTCAACTGGGGAGGACACAGATGACTGGAGACTTGCCAGAGTGGCACCCATCTACAAGAAGGGCAGGAAGGAGGACCCGGGAAAGTACAGGCCTGTCAGCCTGACCTCAGTTCTGGGCAAGATTATGGAACTGTTCATCTTGTGGGTGATCACGAGGCAAGTGCAGGACAACAGGGGGATCAGGCCCAGCCAGCATGGGTTCACGAAGGGCAAGTCCTGTTTAACCAACCTGATCTACTTCTACGATCAGGTGATGTTGTCTACCTGGACTTCAGTGAGGCATTTGACACCATTTCCCACAGCATTCTGCTGTAGAAGGTGGAGGCTCATGGCTTGGACAGGTGGACTCTTTGCTGGGTTAGAAACTGTCTGTATGGCCAAGCCCAGAGAGTGGTGGTAAATGAAGTTAAATCTAGTTGGTGACTGGTCACAAGTGGTGTTCCTCAGGGCTCAGTTTTGGGACCAGTCTTGTTTAGTATCTTTATCAATAACCTGGATGAGGGGATCAAATACAGCCTCAGTAAATTTGCAGATGACATGAAATTAAGTGGGAGTGTCGATCTGCTTGAGGGTAGGAAGGTTCTTCAGAAGGATTTGGACAGGCTGGAGTGATGGGATGAAGTCAGTTGTATGAGGTTTAACAAAGCCAAGTGCCAGGTCATGCACTTCGGTCACAACAACCCAAGGTAATGCTACAGGCTTGGGGAGGACTTGCTGGAAAGCTGCCTGGTAAAAAGGACCTGGGGGTGTTGGTTGACAGATGGCTGAACATGAGCCAGCAGTGTGCCCAGGTGGCCAAGAAGGCCAATGGCATCCTGGCCTGTGTCAGAAACAATGTAACCAGCAGGAGTAGGGAGGTGATCGTGCCCCTGTACTCGGCACTCACAAGACCGCACCTTGAGTACTGTGTCCAGTTTTGGGCACCACGGTACAAGAAGGGCATTGAGGTGCTAGAGTGGGTCCAGAGAAGGGCAATGAAGCTGGTGAGGGGATTGGAGAACGTGTCTTATGAGGAGAGGCTAAGGGAACTGGGGTTGTTTAGTCTGGAGGAGACTGAGAGGAGACATTATTGCTCTCTACAACTACGTAAAAGGATGTTGTAGCGAGGCTGGTGTTGGTCTCTTCTCCCAAATTACTAATGATAAAATGAGAGGAAATGGCCTCAAGTTGCATCAGGGGAGGTTTAGATTAGATATTAGGAAGAAATTCTTTACTGAGAGAGTGGCGAGGCACTGGAACAGTCTGCCCAGGAAGGTGGGTTCACCATCCCTGGAGGTGTTTTAAAAACTAGTAGACGTAGCACTTGAGGCTATGTTCTAATGGATAGAGAGATGTTAGGATGAAGGTTGGACTTGATGATCCCAGAGGTCCTTTCCAACTATAATGATTCTGTGATTCTCTCAGTAGCTTCAAGTGCTGTTACAAGGTAGGAATCTTATTTGTTTGGCCAGTCAGGCCCCTTAAAAGAAGGCGGTGTCAGATTTTGCTTCCCATGTTTATATATACCCTTTGCACAGTGTGACTGACTTCAGTGGGTAAATCAGGAAGAACTCCAACTCAGCATGAGTAATGATGGAAAAAAACCACAAACATCGGAAACTGTGGGAATCCTCTGATATGTGCTTTTCTGGTGGCAGCAGTATCTATCGTCATAGGCAGAGCAGCAACACATGCTATTCGAGGGATTGTATTCTGGGATGCCAGTTTGTATCTTAGTGGCTCCACCACTGGATTCCTTTTTGACCTCCAACACCAAGTCCTTCATCTTATATAACTTATCTTTCTCTGTGTGCTTGTTGAATCATCTTAATTATACTTTATCTTTTCTTTAATAATAGTGCTTATTCACTGCAATGAGATTGGATAGGTTGCGGCACACTCCTGGGACCCTCTTGAGGAGATGTGTGTGCTCATCATACATTTCCAGTCCGCTGAAACAGAGAGCACTCCAGACCGAATTCTTTAGCTCTGGGATTTCTATCAGCCCATTGGATTTCTTACCAAATTAGCCAAGTTTAAGAGAACATATACAGTTTTTGATGGGTAGACATCAACTCAGTGTAACTGGTTGAATGTGTATGCCCTGCAAGCAGTTCTTGGGGAAGTCAAGAGGCCAGGTGCCTGCTGTCTGGTTCGGTTATGCCAAAGTCCACCAAAGCCTGACTGTGGAATGTGGGGTGGCATGCTGCGCTGGAGGAGGCTGTCTCTATGTGTGAGTGAGGGGTTCTCTCCTAGGAAGGCAGTGCTCTCTTCCTTGGTGGCCTTGACCTTCTCTTTAGGGCTGCGCATTTGGGCCTCTGTTGCAGTTCCACTTCTGTCCCTTACTTTGCTGCTGCTTGGACCTTACCCAGCCTGACTGCCCAGCCCAGAGGCAGCAAAATTCAATTTATCAATTCAATTCATTCGGTTAATAAGCCAAATTCAACAGATCAGAAAACTAGCATTGCAATCAACATAGCAATCCATGTTTCTAAATGGAGTTAATTAGCTAAGGGTATAACCCCTGTTATTTCCACTTTAATATTTTATTAATTTGGAAGACACTGTTTTGGGTATTATTAAATTGGAAACTCATATAATAACAAGTGTCCTAGAAAGATGCTGGCAAGGTTTGCAAAGTTTCATTAATTTTGCTTAAAGCTTTCACAGCTTTCACAGCTTTCAGTGTGGCTTTTTCACAAAGCTAAACCTAGAGGATTTACACCTCTCTCCACATAGTACTCCGTTTACCAAGGGAATGTTGGTCAAAGAGAGAAAAGTGGACAACTTCAGACTTTTCACGTCAGTGCTACTTACAGAACAAATATCCATTGGCAGAGTAAGAGCCTAAAGAAGAAGAAAAGAAGCTTTCTACCTATTGTGCAATAAATAAAAAGTTTCCAGAGAATTTCTTTGAGTGTTAGCAAAACTTCTTAATCTAGGATTTCAAAGGGTGATCAAAACTATTTTCAATTATTCCTGACTTGCACTTTTATTCTAGACTGAGACAAGTCTTTTTCCCTAGCACATTGCTTTATTTAAAGGCAAGAGAAAGAAGTGAATTTCAATGATTAGAATCCCAATGTGTGGGAAATATGACTTCAGTTCTTTCTCTGGAAAGGCTGAATAAGACAAAATAATTATAAGTTCTTCACTAATAAAAATCAGGAAAAAAGAAATGATAACTTATTAAAAAATTGGATTGTCGTTATCTGTAATAATACAGGAAGCTAATCTATTGTGAAAGGAGCAAGTCTGGTTCTAATGTGGCATAAATATTTGCATGACAATAAGATTATATATTGTAGATGAAGGCAATGTATTGCTCACAAAGAACAAACAGCGTGGCCATCCTTGGGAAAACATGACTTTCTAAATGTGACTTTGTGCATGTCCCAAGACTCTATAGATAGTTTTCTCTTGAAGTACATTTCCTGTTACAGTGCAGTTGCCTTTGATTACAGACTCACATTCAAACTCTGAGGGTGTCAGAGTTTTGCAAGAGTTGTTAAGGAGCTTTAATCTTTCAGAATAAGTAAGGAGTCCCAAATGGGAGAACACAAAAATATGCCTTTCTGTCTCACTACTTTGTATTGCTAACTGTAAGACTTAAGAATTGAAGGGGTTTGTAAAGCACCAAATGTATAAATGTATCAACCAAAGAGTATTATTGCACATATTATTAATTTACATGCCAAATGAACTAAGTGGTGGACTTTCAAAGATCTCTATTTTTAAGAGTCACTGTCCTGGGGGATATGGGTCACACAAAGAGTGAAGTCAGGACCCTGAATTTTAAGAAAGCAAACTTCCATCTCTTCAAGGAGTTAGTCAATAGGACCTCCTGGGAAACTGCCCCCAGGGACAAGGGAACAGAACAGAACTGGCAGATCTTTATGGACACTTTCCACAGAGTGCAAGAACTCTTGATCCCCAAGTGATCAGAGAAATCAACTAAGAAAGGCAAGAGACCGGCATGGCTGAGTCAAAACCTGATGGTCAAACTGAAGTGCAAGAAGGAACTGCACAGGCAGTGGAAGCAGGAACAGGTATCCTGAGAGGAGTACAGAGACACTGCCTAATTGTGTAGGGATGGGGTCAGGAAGGCCAAAGTGTGGCTGGAGCTGAACTTGGCAAGGGATGCAAAAAATAATAAGGGCTTCTACAGGTATGTCAACCAGAAAAGGAAGTTCAAAGTGTACCTACCCTGAGGAACATAACTGGCAAGCTGGTAACAACAAATGAGGAGAAGGCTGAGGCAATTTTTTTTATGCTGAGGGTGTTGAAACACTGGCACAGGTTGCATAGAGAGGTGGTAGATGCCCCATCCCTGGAAACTTTCAAGGTCAGGTTGGACAGGGCTCTCAGCAACTTGCTCTAGTTGAAGATGTCCCTGCTCACTGCAAGGGGATTGGACTAGATGACCTATAAAGGTCCTTTCCCACCCCTATGATGGTAAATGTTTGGACTTGATCTTCAGAGGTCCCTTCCAACCCCTACCATTCTGTTTCTGTGAAATATGACCAAAAATTCCCAAACAGTGGCAAATTGTATTGCTTCTAAAGTGGTGAAATTAAAGTGAACAACACACTGCATTGCTTATAGTACTGACCCAGTATCAGTATAAATGTTGATTGCTTAAGTTAAGAGGTCCACAAAACAAAGTGTCTGCATCCTCAGTTACTATAAACCACTACAGGGATGTTTATGGAGCTAAAATCTATTTACAGCAGCTGAGGATCTAGATACCCTTACGTAAATAATACCCTCTGTTGCTCTTAGGATAGAAATGTTAACGCCTAAAACCTCTAAGATGAACACATTAAAAACATCATTGAATGTTTACTTCCTTGATCTAGATTTTTCCCAGACCTTAAAGAGAACAAGTCTTTTAAAGGACTATTTGAACTACTTCTTTTGATGTACTTCTGCTGGTCCATGACAGATGGTTTACACTGCACTGCTAAAAATATTTTGTGGTGTACCATGTATCTTAGGTTCTACATAAATAGCTTCTAAACAACTCCCAATTATCTAGGATTATAAAACTGTGCATGGGATCAGAGCACTTACCACAGCCAGTCAAAAAGAAAAAAACCCCATGCCCTTTACACTCTAGAAACAAGGAGCAATAGTTCACCTGTCCCATTTTTATGAATCAGCAATGGAAATGAGACCATCAGTCTTAGCGGTCTCAAAATTTAGATGGGGATAAAATCTAAACCTAAGCCAGAATAACATGCCTAGCCATTGAATGAATCTTAGTTGGGTAATCAGAAGCCATTTTAAAAGCCAAGGTGAAATTGTGGCTCCATCGCACTGAATTGGATATGCTGCCACAGATTCCTGGACCATGTAGTCCTACATTTACAGATCATCTCTGTTACATGGGAGCATCCTCACATTGCTAGTCATGACTTGTCTACATACATTCTGGAAGACCGTCTGTGAAAAATGGTTGACTTTTCAACACAAATAGTTGGATTTTATAGTATGTAGTTGAGCTATCACATAGGAAAATATGCCTACGCTCTGCATTCAATGGGCAAGAGAATTATTACAGTAACTATTGAGTAGAAAAAAAGGAGAGGTTACAGAGTACAAAGAGACAGAAAGGGAAAGTTGAATGAATTTCTTTCTCTCCCCAGAGTGCCAGGTTCTTAATTCAACAGCTCTCTGCCACTCAGGGTCTCTTTTGGCTGATTTACTAGCATAAAGGCTGTCTGCAACAGCCAAACTGACTTCATGCAGAAAAAAGATGAATAAAAAAATAACTGTTATGCTAAGAACTATTGGTGAAAAGATTATGTAGGACAGAAACAGATGAGGTGATTTCACTCAGCCAGAGAGCAAAAATTAAGGAGATGGGATACTGTGCATTTTCAACAGTTTAAAAACAAACTGTAGTATTTTTTCCCTATTTCATGTATGTTATTTCATTTTACAGGGAGACAATATTTTTTTTCCCAGTACAAGGTAATCTTTGTGGTCTGTTTTTAACTAAAAAGAGAAAACTAAACTAAATCTGAAATGTACATACCACATTCTTAGATCAGAATCACATATGCCAGGGAAAGAAGCAGTAGACGATTGCAGTATTTGGAGGAAGCTATAAAGCCATAAGCACTGGCTCTGAAAAACAATTGTACTTAACATTTCTCATCAGTAAATCTCACTAGACTAAGGCAGAAAGTATCATCCTCCTCTCTTAATGATGCAGAAATTAAAGCATGGGGACACAGGTATACCTTGTGCAAGGTCACTGGCAGAACTAAAAAGAGAAAACTAATTTCTCAATTCCCATCAAATGAACTTTTAACTAGGCCCCCTGCCTCCCTGTCTAGAGCAAATGAATACATAAATACAGTAGTATAAACAAAGTCCTTGGTAGTTCAATTTTAGGCATTCACTATGAGTTATCCATTAGGACTTTATAGCTAGGGATTATTCCCATGCATTATCTGGAGAACAACGGGAAGCCATGGAAAAACATAATCCACCAGCGAACAAATTTGTAAAAATTACATTATGGAAATGATGGCCACATTCATAAACAAGAATTATCCACTCAGTTATGGTAAGTAGCTTATGAATTAGATGGGATGGTAAATCCATCAGTCTCAGCAAACAAAAGCTAAAAACTACACTACTAATTAAAATGTGAACTGTAGCATTAAGCATTTTCCCCACTATCATTGTCTTTTCACATGAGCCGTGCTTATGCCTGAATTGCAGTAAATCTGGTATATCTTTAAGGCTGGGGTTCCTCAACTGTGCATGAGAATTGCCTGTCCAGTTCCCTTAGCCATTAGGAAAGGAGTCTGTGTACTATTTCCTTTTAGAAGTTCCACAAAAAATAGTCATATGTATAAGCTCTTTGAATTGCGAGCACTGAAGTCCTTAGCTTTTTGGCGGTGTCCTTCTAACATCTTGACAGTTAAGACAATTATAATCCATCTTTTTGGGGTTTTTTTTCCCAGTTTTGCATAAGAAGGTAAAAATAAACACACATCTTGATTAGCTCATTATCATAATAAGCCCCTCTGAAGCCTTCAGAAAAAAAGCCCAGATAATTTGAAAGGCTTTACCCAACCTCTAACTCTCTCTCTTTTTCTATTGTAAGTAAGCATATAAGCTGAATATTATAAGGTTTTCCACAGATAATTATTAGTGTGTATGTGTTTCAAGTTGAAATAATCTGAATAGAAGCAACAGCTCAGCAGAACACAGCAGATGTGATAGGAGCAGTAAAGCAGTAAAGCTCTGATAAGGCTTTGCTCACTTGAGTAGATCACTGAGTTTCTGAAAGTCTTCTGAGAAATTCAAGTCGCAGCTTCCCTGGTGCTTGAGGAACTTTGCTCGTTTTGAAAGAAGATAAAGGAAAACCAGAGACTTAGCTGAACATAATCCATTTGCTCTCCATAGCAAGAATACAATCAGGAATAATCAAGTATTAAACTTTAGCAGAGATATAATAAAGTTGAGATTTCACACAAAACCTCACACTCCCAGGAGCAGGAGATACAATAGCAGTTAAGATTTTGGCCACACATTGAACCAAAAGGTTACATCATGGTGTACTCGAACATTACTGAAAAGTTGATACCTAGTGACTCAGATATAAACTTGGAGCATGCCAACTTCAGATTTACATGAATGAGCCTTCAGTCTGGAAAACTCCCAAATGGCATTTTAAATGATGGTAAGAGGGCATAACATTTTTTTTCTCTACTTCGCCACTCACACTTCAGTGAGTTCCAAGACTGCCTGTATTTTGTGAGATTCCTGTCACTGGTGCCAATCCCAGGAGCTCCACTGAAGTCACTCAGGTGTACGGCTAACAAAGGTACTCTGCAACTACACCTGAACTGCTCAGATTTGACTGTATCCTGAAACCTTTAAAAGTCTCTGCATCAGCTTTGCTTCTGTATTATGTTGTTTGTTCTTTTGTGGTTAGAAGAGAATTTATACAGTCATTATATTTTCACAGTTCTTTCAAAATTTTCTGGTCATTTTAGCTGCCCAGCTAACATATTAGCATGTACGGAATCTGTAACGAATCCCTGGGGAGAAGGATAAAGTTTATAGCATGGGAAAAAACCTGCCTCAACTCCAATTCCTCTGCCTCTCAGATGAGAGGCTCTCTTAACAAAAATCAAGATGCCTTAAAATAGACTGTCATATTATCAGTGATCTTAAGGGGATTTTTTTTCAGGCTTTTGTATGGAAATAGGTCTTATCTCAAGAGGAGACAACTGCAACAGGTCTATATACATTAGCTGTGCCTATTCCAATGCAGACAGCATTCTTAAAATGGCTGTACTGGCTCCTACTCAGACAGTAACTGGTGCCTTACACTTCTAGCTCTGGGGAGCAGTGCACATACAGGGTTGAAAAAAAGATACAAATAATCTGTTGCTGAGACATGAATCTATACTTGTTCTGTTGCCATAAAGAATCCTGACATTGTATTGCATATGCTTCATAATGCTGGTATAATTTCTGTATACTACAAATATGGATTTACATTATCTGTTTCTAAAAAGTAGTGCCCCTTCCTTTTTAAGATCAGCAACAATATTTCACATTGCTCTTGTTTTGTAACTTGCCACATACATTGGCCTGAACAGTTTGCTGAAATGTTATTTTTTACAAAGGACTTTAGAAGTTAAAAGATTGTGGCATTAATTATACAAATGTTTAATTCGCTGTTGGTTTGGGTTTTTTTTTTTTAATAGAGTTAAAAAGATTTGAAAAGACTGCAGCTATCTATTACTTTTTCAAAAGCAGTGCATTACCAGTGGTAATACAGATACATGCAAAAATAGAGTAACAGTTAGAGGTGAGAAACAAATTCTGAACACTTCAGTTCACCTGAGCATCCTGAAAGATAATGGAAGTGCATCTGGCCTCTAATTTCATCCCTTCAAATGTTTAACAGCATGTAATGAAAGCTGCTGCTGTACTTAAATGTGGGTTCTTTGTGTTTATGATCTCAGGAAGAAAAGCAGTTTTATGATGTCTTATTTTTCAAACTTCACTCGTACCCTTGAGTCTATTTGGTCTTTAGAATGACTGCATCTCTGGTTGCAGCTCCAACATTTCTTTCATTCAAAATGATCTATTCATCTGTATTCATAAACATGTCAATCTACTGGTTAAAAAAAAAATCCAAGCAACCCTCCGATAACAAAAAAAGAACAAAACCCTTCTCATTAATCCACCTCCCTCATTAGCTAGGATTAAAAACCTCAGTCAAAATGATTGGCCTGGTGCCCAGAAAAGCTATGAGATCAATAATCTAAACAGACTTAATGATCCTGTTACAAAAGAATAACTTTTGTACTTCTCCTACAGAACACTTTGAAAAGGTAAAGGGAAAAATACAAGAAATGTCACAGCATCTGCATAAGTTAATTTATCTGTTGGTTTGGAGTTGTACAGTTGGGGGAGGGCCTTCAGGAAACAGGGTTTCTTTTCTTCTCTCTGTTAAATGGCATTTACTGTCTGCAAAAACAGTAATATGAAAAATCACAAACTGTATCAATGATTAGCCTGTAAAAGCCTTTGAAGTTTCATTAACATTTCCAGTATCTCATTTCACTCATGAGCAGTTTAGAATTATGGCATTTGTATTTCTGTACAAGATCAGTATTCTTTAAGACTTTTATTTAGGCAATTTAACTTGTTGCTGTCCTTATTTTGACACTACTAATTACTGATTCTAACTTAAAAAGTTTTATATTTATTTTACAAACTCAAGTGTTGATGGGAAGAAAACCAAACTAAACCCTACTGTATAGTTCTCTATCAGCACAAGAAGGTGTTTTAAAAAGCCAGTGCCTTTGACCAAAGCAGGATGTAAAACTCCATGGGGAACATACTGAAAATGATGTTGCTGGGCTGACTGCAGATATGTGGGAATTAGCTATCTAATCAGGGCTCATCATCTCTGCCCCCCACAGCTACTGGGAAAAAAGCAGGCATAGCTGTAGTCCAATTCATACCATATACTTTGGGAGGGAATACATCACCTTTGAACGGCCTGGGTTTTTGTTATTTATTCTAGAGACTCTACACAACCAGTCTGAGTCTTAAATTGTAGCTAATTTTGTCAAGATTAACCCATGCTGAAGACAACTCACTGAAATTAGAGCTAAGTGCGATGTGATGCGAGTAGTTTTGGATAGCACACCCATTTGTTCTTACTCAGAAATGGTGTTTACATAGCCAAGGCTGGCAGATGGGAAATCCCACGTGGAAACTGAAACACTATTCGATCTTATGCCTCTCTTCTCTGCTCAACACGTGGAAGAGGAAACGGCTATGCAGACCTTCCTCCAGCATAGCCCTCAGGACCACTGGGATCGGGTGTTTCACATGGGGCTACTCAGCAATGTTACAAGAGGAGGTAAGTGCTGAGCTTTCAGTGAAACAGGAACATCAGTTCCCTTCGAGGCTGAAATAGGCCCTCCAGAGCTGGCTAGGGAAGAAAAAGGAAGTGCAGGAGGACAGATATGAGGGGAAAGGTTGGAACATTACACAGTGAGGAGTAGGGAAGCAGATAATGGAGGTGAGGTAGGAACTGAGCAAATGCTGGAACCCAAAAAGATAAAATCTGATGGAAGAGAGAGATTGTAAAAAGGAAGACTACCAATGGGCATTTGGAGTGGCTCTGCAGCAGACTTGAGAACTCGGATAGAAAGTACAGACCCTTTTGCCAAAAGCGTCATTTGTTTTATGGGGAGAAAAAGGGAAGGCAATTAGCCTGTGACCCTTTGGGTGTGTCCTATTGCTAGCAAAGTCATAGCATCATCCCAGGAGATATGTGTCTGCCTAGGAGCCATAGGGCAATCTGGACACAGTAGTGTAAGGTTAGCATCTCCCTCCACTTTACCATTGAAGTTACTTACAGAAATCCAGATTGTAAGATCATTTACTTCATGCTTACACAGAAAGATATCTTCAAAAATGTATTCATGCACTGGAAGTGCACTGTGCTTCATTTTCACTGGAAATAACCGCATAATTTTAACAGTGCTTCAGTCTGCACTGTTACTGTTTCTGTAAAGGTCATTGTGTCCACTTTCACAAAAGAAAACTTAGGAAGAAAGAAAACTATTAAAAAAAAAAAAAAAAAACAAAAACACTTTGCTAACCTGGTTACATAATTTTAACAGTTTAACTTTTCAAACTGTGAAGGAAATTTTTTTCAGACTCATTATTAAGCCACTACGCAGGCAAGCAGCTCTCCCCTAACAAGCAGCAGCTTCCAGGGCTGCAGAGCTAAAGAAATCTAGAGACCTTCTACACAGCAGCTGCCGACACACTTTCCCCATTAAACAAATCTCTTTAAGTGTAACTGAAAAAAATCTCTTTCACCTAGACACGCTATGAAAAGTGTTGCTTAATAGATGTCAGCTGAAGGGTATAAAAACAAAACTAAAAGATCTACAGCAACAATGATTTTTAAGTTGGTACTGGTGATGCAAAATAAAATCAAGTCACTAAATAAATTCCACTAGGAAAGCTAAGGCAATGTAAAGCAACAGCAACCTCTGTAAAATATGGCTGTGCTACCAAAGCAAACATGGTAAGATAGTCTGAGACTGAAACAGTAAAACTAAACAGGATAGAGCTACTAAAATAATCAATTCCCTATCTTTGCTGTTTGCAAACAGTAGAAAATGGAAATTTTTTTTGTAGAAAAAATTAGCATTTTTCTGAGAAAAAAAACCCCAAACTGTAATTGTTTCTGATTCACTACAGAATAATATATAGTAATATTCTGGCTGCTAGTATGCCAGATATAAAAGGGTACTTATTTTACAGGCCATACTAAAATCATACCTGGAAAGAGTTAATAACTTTACATTAAAATAATACTTATGCTTTTCTTAGGGTTTCAGTAATAAATGCTTTTAATTACCCAGGGAAAGGAGCCATAATAAGACAATCATTACTGGAAGCTTTCGAACAAGTACCTCACTCGAAGATGGATGCTATTGCAGTCAAATGTTGCAGGTTCAACTAATGTGATACCATTTCGCCTCCTTCTTGAAGTGAGACCATTTTGAAGACCGATTCTTCGGTAGTTCATTGTAGCACTTCAGTTTTAAACCTGATCTAATGAACAGCCATAAATGCTATGGACTCTAAACATAAAGAATTGACATGTTAGCATATTAATGTACTCAGATGTCACATAAATCATTTGAAGACAGTTTACTGAATGACTCAGATATCTGGCAACATACATGCAAAGCCTCTTTAGCTCTTAAATATAAAGCAACTTCCTTTTGTCAAAGTCCTGATTAGAACAACATTGATTGTAGTTATTTATAGCTCAAATGCTATTGCTGAAAATTTCTCAGAGTTGTAGATACTGTATTATTAACTATAGTAAAGCTCTAAATATCAGTCATCAGAGGCCACTTCAATCTCCACATGATAATAAAGGATTATTATGTGCAGTAACCTATTTATGAAAAGGAAACAGTGTGCTTCTTTCAGACTCCATCAATTGCTTTAATAAGGAATTGAAAAGCCTGGCCTACTTTATATGCAGATCACCATCCCAGTTGCATAAGGATTTACAATAGACAAAACAAAACTGGGTTTGTTGTAAATAAGGGCTGTTTGTTTAAATCGCACAATAATGTTTGCATCTAAAAATTATTTAGAAGCTAATAAGGCTTAATAAAGTTTGACTGTATACTTGTTAATAAAAATGATTTCAATACTCTCCAGGAAGGAAATGTAAATTTCCAAAGGTGGTAACATAAAGCTTGAAGTAAAACACGCCTGATTTAGGGAAAGAAGGCTTACTGTGTTTGTTCACTGAGGGCTTAAGAAAACCGATGTTGAGAATAGAATTCAGTTATCTTAAAACACTTCATAAAATTTAAGATAATGAACTTAATAGTAGTTTTCTCAAGTAGATTAGAAATATTGTAATATTACTTCTGCTTTAGAGACTCAAAACTTGACATAGTTCAGACCACTGAAAGCTAGTGTGATGCACATACTGCTTTCTGCTACCTTGAGTTGGTGGACTCCAAAGACCCAGGTTCAAATTTTTTTATTTGGCGTTGGTTCATATGCCTGTACGTTAATAAATTTAATGAGGTGTGGGATGACCCCTGCTGGTGTCCCTGCTTATGAAAATAATATGTAACTGTCATGAAAAGGACATGTTCATTTCAGTCAAAAAAAGTTACAAATATAAAATGTCATAAAATGTATATAAATACCTAAATTCATGTATAAAATATTATGAATAATGTTCTCTTAAGTATGAGAATAATCTTAAACCACTGAACATTACTGTGTTAGAGCTGCAACGCAAAATATCAAGAAGGACATTAATTGTTCAGTTCACTATGACAGTGTTAAACGTCTTTTATTAATGAGCTGTTACTCTCAGCTGAGGCATTTGATAACCTCTAGTCCATTGCTAAATCCTCTCAGTTGATTTCAGTGAATCACTCTAAACAAACCTAGAGGGAAAAAGATACCCCAATAATTTACATTTGGGTCTGTAAGGTCCTAGAACTAGATTCATTTAAGGAAGGGCAGCTTTCCTATAAATCAAATCCTCTCATTTAATGCATCTGACATATAGATCTATTTTACATTTTTTTTTTTAATTTCAAAAATACAACACATTAAAATAGGTTCAATTTATCAAAGCTAGAGCAACAATTAAGTAATAATGTACTTAAAGTGCAAAGGCACTTTAACACAAAAAAGTGACGCCCAGTGGCTATACTTGGTAACTGAAACAGCAGTACTGTATATTATTATTTACAAAAGAAAGTCATAGTCCAGGAAAAAAAGATCTTTGGAGATCTTCTACATAATACATTAAGTTTCCACTTTGACATGAGAAGAAAAAAATAAAAACACAACAGAAAATCCCTAGACCCCCTTCCTCATTTCCTTCCAAATCAAAAAGAATTATGCAAAATCTATTACAGAAACATACATTTGCAGTGACAATTCCAACAGAAGGGTCAAAAGGAGAGAGATCTAGAAATAACTTAAAGGGAGTGTTGCAAAAGTAACGCCATATCCCTGCTATGCTGAAAGGGGTCCATTTCTCTCTCACTCCCTTTCTAATTTAAAAAGTGGAAATGTTTGGAATGCGACAGATGACATCAGCACTGAGCTCAGACTCGATCAAATGTGATACGGAGCTCATTTAAAAATTTTCCTTTTTCTCCCCCCTCCCCCCTCACAGCTGACTGATGGCAGTTTGTTTTTCCAGAACTTCGAGGTAGTCTGGTTCTGTTTGTAGCTTTCCTTGGAGTAAAGGATGCTCGGGTTTAGACTGTTCTGCAAAATATTTCCTGGGAGTTCCATATAAAACAGTTTTATTTATCCTGTCCTGGTTTTGGCGTCTTGATTCATATGAAGGGGCAAACTGCCTTTTGGGTAAGGTGCAAAAGTTATAATGAACTAATCCTCCGGTGGGGAGTTCCTTCACTCTTTCTGCAATATTTTGATACAGAAGCTCTGGTTCCCTTGGTGAGGATTGCTTTTCCATTAATTCAGCTGCACTGATTGTAAATGCAAGACTGGTGGGGTCTTCCTTTTTGTGGTCAAGATTGCTATAGCTGTAATCATGGAGATTCCTGTAATAGGCAACTGGATCCCCATCCTTTTGCATGTAGATTGGGTTTTGGCACATCTGCCCAACAGGAGGGGGAATGTAGTTATAAACATGTCCTTCAGTTTTATCGTGGGTCTCAGTGTTGTAAGACCCATACTGGAGCTGAAATGAACTTATATCTAAGTTGTTTGCACTGCTAGGCATGCTTTGCACCCCCTTCCGGCGCTTAAGGACAAAGACAAACAGGCCTGCCCCAAAACAGACTGACAAAATAAACACAACCAGCAAGCCTAAAATTAAGACAGACAGTGGAACTTCAGTGTGTATTTCTGGGTAGGAGCTGGGTGAGACACCATGGAGATGGGGTGTATCTGTGTTCTGGTTCATGGAGAGGAGAGAAGAATCTGATAAGTTGGGGTTCTCTGCGCAGATGGCTTCTTTGCTCAGGAATTTCAGGTGCTCCCCAGAGTGCTTGGTGGGAGACTCGCATATGACTTCATTGATAACTACAGGGGGATTTGACTGATGGTTGTTATGGTCAGTGACTTGTTCTATCCAGTTCCTCAGCCCCAGGATGTCACATGTGCAGTCCCAAGGGTTCTCCTGGAGGTCTATCTGAATTAGAGCTGAGAGCTGGTCCAGGACTCCTCTCACAGGCAGGTGTGAGAAATGGTTGTTTCTTAGGTTGAGTCTGGTGAGGGAAGTGCCACCAAAGACGTTGTCAGGCAAGGATCTGAGCAGGTTGTTATTGAGAAATAACAGATGAAGATTACTCAGAGCGTCAAAGGTGCGTGGCAGGATCTCCTTAATGACATTGTACTCTAGGTAGAGATATTGCAGGCTGTGCAGCCCATCGAACATAGATGGGTACAGAATCTCAAGGTAGTTGCCATTAAGATAAAGTCTACGTAAACTTGTGAGGTTTGTAAAGGCACCTTCTTGTATCACTGCAATTCTGTTATTTCCTAGATGTAACAAATCCAGAGAGCTGTACTCTATGAGATCGGTTCTATAAACAACTTGCAGATAGTTACTGGTAAGGTAAAGCTTCTTTGGACTGGTCGGCCTAGGGTTGAGATCAGAGATGTTACTTATCTTTTTCTCTTGGCAGTTCACATTTAAACCATTGTCTGAGTTCTGCGAAGTACAGATGCAGCCAGCTGGGCAGGTGATGGGCACAGGAGACTTTGTCTGGTAAACCATGATAGGTCCAAATATTTGTCTGTCTTTTGACACAGTGACACGGGGTGTGGGGCGGTTCCTAGTTTTGGGTGGCCGGCTGGCTTTTGGGGCTCTGGTGGGATTGATGGCAGAGTTGGCTGTGGGTGACAGCCTCGAGATGTGTGGGTCTGAGAGGACAGGATGTTTTTCCCTCTGATTTGAATCACTGGAGCTTTTCCTAGGGCAGAGATCTTGCCTGGTGAGCTGGGTCACATCTTTCCCATGAAGCCGGAAAGGGGTTTCACAGACTATCTCACCCACGAACACAGTGATGGTGTCTAGCCAGGCCTTGAGTGGCAGCAAGTCACAGGTGCAATTCCAAGGGTTTTCCTCCAGCTGGATTTCCATTATGCCTCCAATGTGCTCCAGCACACCAGCAAAAGGCATCATCTTCAGCCGGTTCCCCCGCAGGTCCAGGTGAGTGAGGAGCACGAAGCGGAAGACATTGCTGGGCAGGGACAGCAGGAGGTTGTCATTGAGAATCAGAACCTTTAGCTTGTTTAGCTTGCTGAAGGCCCCTGCCTCAATGGCACTGATGTAATTGTAATCAGCCTGTAGATACTCCAGACTCTCCAAGCCCAGAAACGTGTCCTCCTTTAGCACTTCCAGCTTGTTGTTATTGAGGTGCAGCCTCTTCAGGGTGCGGAGGCCACTGAAGGCCCCTGTGCGGATCTCCTGCATGTCGTTGTTGCCCAAGTGGAGGGTCACAGCATTGGAATAGTTGACGAACTCATTGGGGAACAAGCGGGTCAGTGCATTCCCATTAAGGAACAGCTGGTAGATCTTTGATGGTGGAGGCAGGAGGAGGCTGACGGTTGTAAATCCTTTGTTTTCACAATTAATGTTCAGCACGTTCTCCTTCTCCTCACAAGGGCAGCGGCTCTTGCTGCAAATGTCTTTGGCAGGTTTGCGACTCTCTGTCTGTGAGATCCCAGCCACTGTTAACAAACTGAGTAACCAAACACCCTTCAGCATCTTTATGCGCCGTCGATCCCCACTTCGGTACCTACAGTCAAACCTTTTGAGACAGGTAAGGAGAGAAAGAAGAAATCCCCAGTAAAAACGTCCAGAAGCAGAGGCTGCAAGGGGAGGGTAAAGCAGGTTGCAAGGTTAGAAGGGAGGCGGGCGACAAGGCGAGAAGGCAGCGACTTGCAAAACTCATCTGAAATGCCCCTCTCCTCCACCCCTCCTGTTCTTCTCGGAAAGTGCCTGCAGAGCTGCTGTGGGGGAAGCCCCGTCGGGGAGCTCTCCAAAAAAACGGGGCCCCCAACGCTGACCCTACCCCCTCCCCCCCGCCCGACCCCTCCGCCCGCCTCAGCCTGAGCCGCCTTCACCCCGGCGCCCGGCCGGCAGAGCGGCTTCGTCTCCTCCAGCCGCCGCGCTGCCCGGCCCGAGGCAGCCCCGGCTCCCGGCTGCTCGTTCAACTGTCAGCATTTTAAACTGGATGTGGAGGGGTGGGGGGG
>JAAGNO010020862.1:106538-131538 GCA_033439905.1 Ceryle rudis | reverse complement strand
AATAAATAATAATAGAATATATAATAGTAATAGAATAATAGTAGTAGAATAATAATAATAGAATATACAAAACAAGTGATGCACAAAAAAGTTGGTCAGCACCCACCGACTGATGCCCAGACAGTCCCTGAGCCATGGCATCCCCTGGCCAGCTTTCCCTGGTTTATATACTGGGCATGATGTCATATGGTATGGAATACCTTCCTTTGGGTCAGTTGTCCTGGCTGTGTCCCTCACAGCAACTTGTGCACTCCCAGCCTCTGCTGGCAGGGCAGTATGAGAACCTGAAATGTCCTTTACTTGCCGTAAACACTGCTTAGCAACAACTAAATATCAGTGAGTTATCAACATTATTCTCACACTAAATCCAAAACACAGCACTGTACCAGCTAAAAGGAAGAAAATTAACTTTATTGCAGCTGAAACCAAGACGGTATGTCACAGGACTTGAAAAAAAAAACCCCACATTTTATCCAAACTGCTTGTTGGGCAGACGGAATTGCACCTTTTCATCTTCCTAAGGTAATATGTTTTTTTAAGTTTTCCCACACAACCACAGTGGAGCTGTCTGTGCAGTTTTACACAGATCCCCTGTTGGTGTAAGACAGTGTGATCTCCAATAACTCTGTTTATGTTAATGGAGGATTTGGCCCAAGGTGTTAAAATATTTACTGCAGAGAGACTCACAGATCTGTTATAATTATGTTTTATCTACTGATCAAACCTCTTACTGTTCCCAGTGCCTTAATTACTAAATTTGGATTTCTTCCAGAAAGAGATAAACACCAGAAGACAGATGAGAAAAAAAAAAAAAAAGAATAATTCAATATTTCCCTGGAGAAATGACAAAGAAGAAATCATTTAATAATACCCAGAATTAAGCAAAGATTAAGATGTTCAGTAGTCATTGTTCACAAACAAAATCAGACACACCAGAAAGGGCCATGAGCCATGTTACATCCCCATGTACCCAGCTGGTCCCTGGTGCCTGCTTACTGAAGTTCCTGTCACCCAGGATCAAATAACAATTTTTACTGGACTTTTGACACTCCTTGCATGGATTGTTCAAAAGCCTGGTACAGCACAGCATCAGGAATTTTTTCTTGTTATTCCATCTGAGCTTTTACCTTCTGATCATCACAACTTTGGCTTTAAAAGCTCTGTGACCTGCTGGTCACTGTTCTGCTACATTATAGGAGTCTACTAGTCTCCTTGCAATAATTTGTTACATTTTTCAGCTGAGGATGGAATTTAAACAAGAAGTAGCACACAGGTAACTCATATTAATCAACACAATTTCCTAGCACTACAAAGGGCCACAACAAGCTTTCCTGCTTTTCTGTAAACTAACATCGGGCAGGCAAAAAGGCATCCAGGAATTTTGCAAAGCATAGTTCCCACCAACCCCTTCTTTCAGTGGCTAGGATGTTTAGGGTCCGTGAACAAGAGTACCAGGAAATCTGTTGCAAGTCCTTTCCTGGATATGTACCACACACACATTCTGTTGGCTGACAGAGAAGAGCTTTTCAAAAGACCTCACATGAATATGCTCCAAAAACCACAACCTAAACAGAACAGTGCTCTGTCCACACTTTTCCTAGCCAAAGAGAGGCCAAGAGGACAATCTATACATAGGTCATAGTCAGTTTATTGGCTGTACCACTGCAAGGTGGTCAGAGTTGGGAAGGACATTCCAAGCTTGCAGACATTATGTTGGTGCTTCAAGCAACATGGTGTGGGATATACCTTGGCTAGTGGCATTCAGTTTTGTTGCCCAGGGCCTGAAGATTACTTGTTTAAGAGTTCACAAATGGTAGAGAGAGAATAAGAGTAAAATCAGAGTGTTTCAATGCACTTTTACAAAAAAAAAACAAACCACCCCCCATCCCACCCCCAGAAAAGTCATCTGTATATGAAAAGTGCTGAAAAACCCCCTGTTCTGCAAGACACCTTGGGAGTGTTCCCTATCTCCATACCAGATCCTTGAAAAAACGCTGAAGGAGGGAAGATGAGGGTGTGTTGCTCTGCAGTCTCATCTTTTCTGCTTACTTACTCCCCACTTCCCAGGGGAACTATCTATCCAAACTCAGTAGGCTGAAAGGAAGTTCAGCCTGAATCTTACCAAGACCCTAAGCACCAGCCAAGAACATGATGTGCATTTAGAAAACAGGGACTGAGATGGAAAACTCCCACCATACAGTCATCAGTGGACAAGCGGTGTCAAGAGTTCAGTTCATTTGTATGAACTGGTTGTTAGGAGATTTGCCAAATAACATGCAAGGCAATGATTTCACTGCTGAAGCAATTCCCTTCAGTGTTATGTATTTAGCCAAATCTGGACCCTGTCCCTGCACAGCACCCAGCTTCCTGACTTGATTCAGTCTCTCACTTTGCTATTCCTGGTGCACAGTATAAAACTGTAAATCACATTTCCTAGAAGAGTAGAGAAAACTACATACCTTGCTCATCATGACAAGACAGACACAATTTAAATACTGATGTTCTGAAGGTGCTGTATGGGAGGCTTTTTTTTTTTCCCCCAGAAAACCAGATTTAACTTTGAAACTATCTGGAACTTTATAATGAGCACAGATTTCCCAGTTACATCATTACAGTTTTAAAAATAGTCCTCCATATCAGATGCAAAACAATTTACCTTCATTATTAGCCTTCATTAGTTGTATTACTAAACCACTCAGGAGCCTTAGCTGTGAACAGCAATCACCATGAGAAAGACTCCGTACAAATAACATAGACAATTAGCTTTTGACCTGGTTTTGACATTTATAAAATTTAAGCCAAATTGCCAGGAGCAACACAAATGAAGCCAGGAAATGGCATCCTGAGTCTGTTTAGATCTCACCCTCAAATCTTTAGTCAATACTCATTTATTTTCTTAGATATATTTCCCTTTTCAGCTTTTAAAACACATTTTGGCTCAGACACTACCCTTTAGCATTTGACTATGTCCTAGAATTTCCTATTTTTTCCTATACAGCAGACCTATCTTGGTCTTCACAGCAATACCAGCTCTCTCAAAGGAAGCACAAATGAAGCAAAGCCTTAGTCCCAGCAAACAGCTCGCTGCCTGCCTTCCAGAGGTGTCTGATGGATTTCTACACCCTGGCAAAGAAGAAGGATTCAGCTTTCATGTCCTTTGTAGGTTACTGTGGGGCTGTGCATTTCTGTGTTTCTGTAAAGCCAAAGGGGAACATCCCTTCAGTTTGGTCAGTAGATTGTGAATTGTATACCATACATACCTTCCTGAGCCAGCTTCAGAAGGCCAGCAACCCACCAGCCTGAGTTATAGATGGCCTGGCTACTCAGCTACTCAGGCTTTATCTGAAAAAATAACTCCATGAGATAGAGCAAATCAACCAATAAACCAAGAGAAAAATAAAATATACCTTTTCCTCCCATCCCTTTCATTGACTTAGGATCTGGGAAGAGGTTCTCTCCCATGTAAGAGAGATTGTACACATCCCAACTTTTTCAATACTCTCTTTATAAGGTGTAATTTGCCATCTCTGCTCTTTCTGGGTGGTCAGTGTCAATTCATCACCTTCAAGCAACACTCCATGGCTGATTCCTGTTATTTATTTGCTGTTTCATATTATCAAGGACTAATGTTTTCCTGAGTCCTTTTAGAAGTGTTGTACCACTAAATCAGTGAGGTCAGGTACCAAAACAGAGGATTCTCTGCTCCAAAGGCTGTTGAACACTTCCAGGGTATTCCTAAATTCCCAGCCATGCTGGTGCCAGCATGGCCACACTGCTGCTATTGCCCACTTTTACATCACTTTTATGTAGATATACTCTTAAGATGCAAGAAGCTGTTTGTTCATTCAGGTCCATTTTATCAGCCACAAAAGAAAGAAAAAAAGTGACTGTATGTGTCTTTCTAGATGTCTTCACAGCTGTGTTTTTTTAAAAAGCTGAAATAGATCTTGCTGTGACCATAGTCCTTCCTAACCATGGCGACCGACACCACTTCTCCATTACCAGAAAACAGGACATACAAGTACTGAAGCCAGTGACCCTGCTCCCACTTAAAGCAGAGGATTACTTTTTCTGGGTTTGCCAATAGGTTGCTTCCCCAGGAACCAAGGTGTGTGTATGCTGCAGCTGTCCTCCAACCATTTATTGTACACCAGTACACTCAAAGGTTTTTCCAAAGGTCTTTCCTTCCTCAATACTTCTAGTGACCTACACAACTGAGCTTCAGTCTCTCCTGTGAGCTTCCCTTACATTGTCTCCAAGATGATATGAACTTGGCTGTGGTTCCTGTTCATTGTATCTGCAGACACTTGACTAAGAGCTCTCTGTAATGCAAATATTTGGCAACTGGGCTTTGTGAATATCACATTTTTTCTGCTGACTTAATTTCTGCTGACAAAATACTGGAGGAATAGAGAAGCGATCTGTTTTAAATAATCGGGATATTTGACTTGGGGACATGATGCAGCTGCTTTAGTATTAAGAAAATTAATTACTTTCAAATGCTTTTGTCTGTAGCATGGAAAAGCACTGCAGAAAGGCAGTGGGAAAAGAAAGCTACTTGCCATCAGCAAAGGTTACCTGAACTTGGGTTGCGAAGGAAAAAAGGCAATGTCACAATTAAAAGAAGGGTTTGATTTGGCAACCTTGATCACCCCTCAGCATAGATTTACTCTCTCTATTGTCAGTTCAATACCTTCAACAACGTATGCAGGTGAACTGGCCCAACAAGCCCTGAAATGCTCCTGGTGGTTGCTCTCAGGAGAGGAGCTCTGCATGGAGCAATTGATGTCTGTTTATACCATATTAAGTGCAAAACAGAGGACACCCTGGTGGGGTGCAGGTAGTGCTGGGTGGCACAGAGCAAGAGATGCCAGAGGCTGGGGAGTAGATGGACACGGGGAGGGTGGCCAAGTGGAGCAGGCATGGGAGATAGTCATCATCATGGTGGAAGTGCTCAGTGCTTGGGAGGCAGATGGGTGAGGAGAGAGAAACACATCTTAACTCATGTAATCCACCAACTTCAGGACAACCTTAGTTCACCAGACCACTTTAAAACAGGTGGGGACCTGGCCCCAAATACTCTTCCATGCATGACATGAGGGGGTGGATTTACAAGCAACAAAAAGGATGTGACAGACACACAACATGAAAAAAAAATAGTCTGACTGTCATGCAAAACTATGCTGCAGCCCAACATGGAATAGCAAATCACAGAATCATAGAATGTCTTGAGTTGGAAAGGACCTTAAAGATTGTCTAGTTCCAACCCCCCTGCCATGGGCAGCGACACCTCCCATGTTGCTCAGAGCATCATCCAGCCTGGTCTTAAACACCTCCAGGGATGAGGCATCCACTTCTCTGGGCAACCTGTTCCAGTGTCTCACCACCCTCGTAGTAAAGAACTTCTTCCTAATGTCTAATTTGGATGTACCCTGCTCTAGTTTAAAACCATTGCCCCTTGTCCCCTCACCACATACCTTTGTAAGTCCCTCTCCATCTTTCCTGTAGGCCCCCATCAGGTACTGGAAGGCCACTATAATAATGTTATATTCTTCAAAGAATTAATATGAAAGTGGGTAGCTCCTGTTAGCTATAGAAAGTAAGAATAAGGGAAATCAGGTTCTGCAATGAGATAAAAGATTTATTCTGTGGTTGTTTTCTCTGTACAGATAAATCTGATAATTACAAATAGCAATGTCTTTTCAGTGGCTTTCTGCACTGTGTAGGCAGTGGCCCAACACATTGCAATGTGTACTAGTTAACAATGCTAATGCTTTTACACTAAAACAAATTCCGGGGTTGATCCTGCAAACACTTAAATATGCCCTTGACTTCAGGAATTCAGTCTTCTCTTTATTTCCTTTAGTGTATCAACTTGCATGACCATGCACAGGACCTGCATTTCATAACAAGGGTCTAAGGTTGAGCCACAATCCTACACTGTAAAGAGAGAAACTGAACAACAACATCAACATCATCACAACTACTGCTCAGTGTTAAATGAACAACAATTTCATGTGATGTTACACATCGAAGGTGTTAGAAACTGAAATTCATTATCACCAGACTGATGGGATTTCCTCAAAGCTTTTGTTTTCCATGCAGTGAGATACAAACACTATAAACACTCAAACTAGCAATGGTACACTCAGATTTAAACATTTTCTTTCTTAAATGCAAAGACAAGCAAAGAGAAAATGATAGTTATTAATGATACAGGTATCTCCTGGATTCTCTGTTCTTTTCCCTTGTGTTTTTATGTTCTGAATAATAAAAAGGGTAGAGTTATCAGCAGCAGGAACAGAACAATTTTACTGAGATGTTTGTGCCTTACATAGCTTACTGCAAAAGTTAATTTAAGCAGTTAATTTATTAACCCTCTACCTAATCCACCAAAATAGATCAATAAAACAATGCCAGAGAAAAAGAAACTTTTTTAAAAATAAGATGTTTGAGAAGTTAATTCATTTTATATTAAACTACAGCATTCTTTCCATTTTTTTCTGAACAACAGGGATTAATGTAGGACGGAAGCTACATGTTGTACACATTGGCCTTTCAGCTCTTTCAGTGCTGGAAAAGGAAAGTTTGGCTTTTCCACACTGCGCAATAGACAGCTGTACACCAAGTCAACATTGCACTTCCAAAATATCAACATACTAGGAGCCAAATCTATGCAATTCTTGTCTGACAGCTGCTTTTCTCTCTGCAGCCCCTACTGACTGAGCCACCCTCTGCAAAGGTGGGACAATGCTACCTGCAGGACCTCTCCTGCTGCTTTGTTATCACTCTGAACGTTCAGGTCCTGTCACTGCCGTTGTTTCTGATTAATCCTCAGGATGACTCAGAATAATTGTTACAATACAATTTCATTTTGCTTCTTCGCATGAAATCACTTGCACTGCATATCAGGAGGGTAAACAGATCACCTCTTCCTTCTAAAGGTGGAAAATTAGAATCTGGGGAACCATAAAACTGTCAGTCTGGAAAGAGACTAGCGCAAATTATTAAAAAATCTGTTTATAAACACCAGGAGAACAATAAAGTGATTAAAAAAAGCCAGAATGGATGTGTTAAGAACACATCGTACCAAACCCAAACTCATTTCCCTCTTTAAGAGGATGACTGGGAAAGGAGGTGGTAGATACTGGGTGTCTTGATTTCAGACATGAGAAACTATGAAAGTATGGTTTTCAGAAGAACCTGTCTGAAAACACACATCCCAACATGTTGTCTTCAGACAGCACATGTTTCCATTGGGCTCCTGAAGTGGTCCATCCTGCTCAATTGTACTCAATAGTTCCATTAATCGTGCTAATGGTTGAAAGTAAAATTCAGGAACAAGCAGGTGGCCTCCGTTAAGAAGGTCATACCCACCAAGGAGGGCAGGGCATGAGTGTAATGTCTGGTCAAGCAGATGCCACAGAAAAAACAGAACCAGCAGTGACTGGGCAAGGGAAACATCATGCTGATGGGAAAGGTGATGCACTCCCCTACCATGCTTATAGAGCTGTGCTGGACCAGTGATGCATCATCAGCTATATATCCCTATAAATATACCTTCTATATGTCAGGACATAAATCAGAATTAGCTGTCAACCTAACCTAAATTGAGATTAATTAGTAACCTAGTCTGCCTTTGGCTGGCTTCTCTGGCACTCTCTGAAAAGGAGACAACTACCGAAAATAAAAATAAAAAATAATAATTAAAAAAAAACCCTCCCACAAAAACAAAAATAAAACAAAAACAAAACAAAAAAAAACCCACAAGATATCTAACATTGGGCGTCACTAAGATCTTATTAGGTAAGACAATGTGTCCACATCCCTGTCCCATGCTGTTATTTATTTCAGAAAAGTCTGCAATAAATGACTGTATGTTTAAAGAAAGCAACAGCAGCTGGTATCATTGACAGGCAAGCTCCGTTTTCCTGTTATTTACTGTTGTACAGAGATATTGATAAGATTGCTGGAGGGAAGACACTCATTCCTCCCCATCTGCTTTATTATACAACTGTAAGGCACAGCATGAAACGTCTCTGGAGAGTCAACTGGAGAAAATAAGTTTGAGATAAGGAAGAAATTTAACTTGCACTTCTTCCATCCCAAACTCATCCCACCATACCTTCCAGAAAGGTGCTGTCATATGTGGAAACCCTATGACAGACTTTTTTCTCCTCACCTGAGACACAGGACAAATTGATTTCTTCCCATGGTGCCACCAAGCTTTCAGTATCACTTCCTATTTTACAGATTTATTAACAGCAAAGTCAGTCAGATAGATGGGGCAGTCCATGTGGATTCCACAGCAATAAGGACTCCTTTTCTAAGAAGGGAAATGTCTGTCTCCTCTCCAGGTTTGCCCCAATTTGCTAGAGCTCAGAGCAATTCAAATCTCAGTAAAAGGGTATATTTGTATGCAGGAGGCGAAGGCTCATCAGCAGGGGCTGAAATGAGTATCTTGGGTGAGATAGTGGGGTGGCACCATGAGTGAGCAGCCTCTTGGTCCCTCCTCCACCCAGTGTATCCATGGGTCACCTGGATCTTCATTCAGAGGTAAGGTACAAAAAGCTTAGTGCAGCCTGAAACTCCAGGGATTTTCTATCAGGGTCCTTTAGGAAATTTGTGTCACAGCAGCATGAACTGGGACCCATGTTCTGGCCCGGCTTCCACGTGCAGGACAGGGGGACTCATCCACCTTCTGGGTGTCTAGTTGCAGGGAAGGACACCTGAGCTCTCCTGCAAATAGGAAGGCCAGCACTTCTGAGACAGTTGCAGTCTTTAATTATACTTTCCAGCCTTCATTTTCTAAGTTTTATTCACAGAAGGCAAAAAATCCATTATCCTCATTTCATAGTTACAGAATAACAAAACTACAATAAAATGCTGGAAAATACCATGAAAGATCATCTAGCACCGAGGCAGGGAGCCATTCATGGGCAATGCAGAGTCAGCCTAAGTTACCACCGGGGCTGCTCTCTGCTGTGCTTCTTGACCCACTCTAAAAAGGGAGTAGTAAAAAAAAAAAAATAATAATTGCTTTCCCAAAAAGAACCACTGTCCATTTAACAGTCCTGCAGGCTATCTTTGTATGAGTAGTTTCAGGGAACATAGTGGAACATCTTGTGTTAATATTATGACCACATTTTTGCTTCTTATATATTTTTCCCATGTTACAGATAACAACTTGGGCCACTCAAATGGGAATAATTTAAACAACTCCATTTGCTTTCACTGCTTACTCTGCTGGCTCCCTTATTCAAATTTAGACAAGTTAGTGTGAGCTTTGCTTAACATCCATATTCATTTTAATTTCACATTCTTCTTTCCTTGTCCAATGTTATGTTGTTTGCAGAAAGAATTAACCACAGCCAGGCCAAACAAGCTGTCAAGCAATGTAGGTATTTCTGTTCCTGTCACATTGTAAACTTGCTCTCACTGCAAAAAGCACAGAAGGAGGATTATAGAGAAAAGAAAAATTAGTGGCCACTGCCTGATAATTTCTTACAATTATTTCCTACCATCAGATCAGTTTCTTACCCTTGGCATATTTTAAGGGTGTATTGGAGACAAAGGGAATCCTCCAGAAATTGTCCTCTCTGCTTTCATCTCAGCTAGATAATCTAGAACAAAGGGAGTAACCATCTCCTCACTGGGCTGGCATGGAAAAAATGCAAAATATATCACTCACAGAGGGTAGGTAAGCACCCTGGTTTAGGCTCTATTAAAAGTCTCTTAATGACCACTAGATGGGGAGAGAAACTTATTGTCCCTAAGTCCCTGGAAAATGTGTGAGCAGTGTCGTGCATTCTCACTCCAAACCCACAGTTTTTAACCTGACCTTTTCCCTCCCTCAGCCGCAGATAAGTGCTGGAGACAATGAACTAGATGTGATCAGAGACAAAATCCTTCAGTATGATCTGCAAGTTTCATTTATGACCTGTAGCTTTTCTGAGATCTGTTGCAATCCCTGAGATACCAGATCTTAAATTTGTTGATTGTGCAGGAGTGAGTTTAATATTATGCATGGGCTGAAGTAATTGTTAGGGTTAAGTTCCTTACTGAGAGATTTATTTGGCAGAGGGATTTGGGCTATTGAAGAAAGAATTGGGTTTGTAACTTGAGAGTCCCAAGGAGAGAAGGATCAAATTCAGAAAGGTTAAGATAAAGATGACTGAAGAGACACAAGACATGAATTATCCCTCCATTTATCTCAGAGATGCTAATGTTACCTGTTTCCAAAGATTCAGTTATCTAAGCCCTCACTAGATAAACACAGGTGTGTCTGGGGTCTATGGAGCGATGGATCTCCCTTAAGATGTATCAATCACTCTCTCTTGGCAACGCTTCAGCCAGACCCCCAAGTCAGGCACTTTTATGAATTGCATCCCACTATTTGGCATGAATCTGAGCCTACGTGTCTACATGCTGCCATTGCAGAGTACAGTGAAGCCTAGCAATGTTAGCTCTAGACACCAGTACAGCAACATCAGGCTTTTCAGGCTTTTCAAAAATTTCCAGTGAAGATAGATACCCAAGCAATGAGTTGATGAAGGTGCTCTGCAGTTCGGTGGCTAGTCTCTACTCACACCCAGCTGTCTAGTTTAAGGCTCGACTGGGTCTGTCTCTACCACTCTGCATCACAGACATGGCTGCAGCATAAACATGTCCTCAGAAACCCGAACTCCTGGTATTTACTTTCGAGACAGAACCAGAAGTTCTTCTTCTCAGTTCCAGTCTTAGCTGAGAACTACAACAGCACCCACAGACAACTGTGGTTGCTATAAAAATTATAACAGCCTCTTAGTCACCTTTCAGTAACAAATACCTTGAAAGCACTTGGCTTCAGTTACTGTAACTTTCTCACTTCATGCCTGGTAGTAAACAACATCATCCTTCAAACAAGATGTGAAGGTTGCCATGGAGCTTCCAAATCTTTTTGGTCCAAGGTAATGTTTCAAATATAACATTTTGATGAGGATATTCTGTGTGGTCTTTTTCCTCCACAATCCCTGACAGAGGGATCATTACCTATGACCAAATAAGAGATGTACTTGGCAGCTACGACACTCATCTGCCAAGTACAGTGTAATGTACTTCCAAGAGGAACATCTGGCTCTGTAATTTTGTTCCCTGGCAATGCAGCTGTTGTCTATATGGCTGGCTACCCCTCTCCGCTTGCAGCTGTGAAACTGCATCAGGGTATGCTTTGGACACAGACTGCTGCTCTGTGATGTCTGGATGTTCTTTGTCCTTTTCTTCATCTCAAACTTGCCTACACCTAGCAATGATTTTGCTATGAAATGAGTGCAAGGTACAGTCCCTCAAATTACACCTCACTGCAAATGAAAGCCACCAAGTAAGAATAACAACATGGGCCCACCATAATTAACATTAGGTGTTAGCAAGCTGAAAACCACTGGAAGACAACCTGCAGTTAACAGGCACACAGAATCATGTATGCTGTCCACACAGGGTGTGAGAGAGAAAAGATCTCCTGTCTCACTGCAAGCCATTTTACGAAAGCTTCACTGAGATGGATATAAGACAGAAACTAATGAGTTTTCATGAGAATTTAAAGAGAAGATGTCTCTTCCAACAATAGCAAAAATATAGGATGTACAGATTCAGGGCCATCACAATTAAATCTGCCTAGGGAGGATGTAGCATTAACAAATACAACGCTTCTTAATCACACACTGACCACTGACATGGTGTGTCACCTAACTGTTCAGTGCATCCAAAGCTCTTAAGAAAATGTCGAGGGTTTACTCAAGACTCAGAAGATGAACATAATGGATCAATGGCCTGAGGCATATATTTCATTTATGCCAAAGGAGAAATTCCTAGGCAGAAGAACCAAGGTATGAGCCAAGAACAGGTGAAAATGTGAGTAGTACAATGGATACCTTAAAACCACCTTCAGCAGGTGGATGGGAGAAATGAGCCTTGCAAGGGATGCGTGAAACAAATTTGTGAATGTCATACAATATCCAGTGTTGGACAGAGGCTCATACTGTACATTGCTGAGCCACTAGACAGTACCGAATGGTGCTTTCATGTTGAATAACGTGCCCTTCCATGCTGAAGAGGAGACAAAAGAAAGAGGTGTTTGCAAACTTTGTAACAATAAGAGAAAAGAAAGAGGAGGCTGTAAATTACTGAAGAGTGAAAATCAACATGGTGAAAACAGAGTTCTGTGATTACAGCAACCAGAACATGACTAGAGTCAAGAGACTCCCTCTGAATGAAGAAGTATCTTCTAACAGAGCATTTCAAGTTTGTCAAGTAATGGATGAAAGGATATCCCCCCTCCAGATAGAGCATACGCTGGGTGAACACTGACATCAACTTGTATTAAAGGACCTGAGACAAAAAAACGCATAAAATGAGCATGATAAGGGACTGGAACACCTGCCTTATGAGAAAAGGCTGAGAGACTTGGGGCTTTTTAGTCTGGAGAGGAGAAGACTGAGAGGGGATCTAATTAATGTCTATTAATACAGGAAGGCTGGGTGTCAAGAAGGCAGCGACAACCTCTTTTTACTTGTGCCCTGTGATAGGACAAGGGGCAATGGCTTCAAGCTCAAGTGCAGGAAGTTCCACCTCAACATGAGGAAGAACTTCTTTACTGTAAGAGTTACAGAGCACTGGAACAGACTCCCCAGAGAGTTTGTGGAGTCTCCGTCTCTGGAGACTTTCAAGACCTGTCCGGATGCATTTCTTAGTGATTTGCCCTAGTTTTGGTCCTGCTCTGGCAGGGGGCTTGGACTCAATAATCTTTGGTGGTCCCTTCCAACCCCTAACATTCTGTGATTCTGTGAATGAAAAGTATAAGTCCACCAAAAAAACCCAATACCCAAACTTGTATATACTGTGGCCATCATCACAAGGTCTGGCCAAAAAACCAAACCAGTTTGAGCATTACTATGCAAGAATGTGCTTACACCAAACATGGGCAGAGCAGCAATAATGGGATCACAAGAACACTAAGAACAGTTTTTTATGGAAACAATGGAAAAGACAGCTTCACAAGATGAAAAAATTCTCCATCAGCTAACACACGAAGCAACTTTTCATTTTAAGCTAGTTTACCAGTGACAGGGTACTGTCCCCTCAGGAACAGTGACATTAGGGGCATTAAAGGTCTCCTGCCTGCCTGCTTCCCAGAGAGCAGGATTATGATAGACCACAAGGTAACTCAAGGTGACACAAATCCTGCTTTTATATTGTAATATTCCCACTTTAATTCTTCGTGTTTTTTCCATCAAACGGTTGGAGCAGTCCCCAGGATTCAAACCGCAGTTGGCCTCTGACGCTTGGTATAACCTTTTGAGCAGATAAATGCACTATTTTCTGTGAGGTACAGCTGAATGTTTGTTACAGCTCCCTGGTGAGTTGCTATGAAAACTAGTGTCAAATTAATAAAAGCCTTAGCAAAAAATGTCAAAGGGTCAGACACAGCTCCACGTTTGGGGCTGCTAATTACAGAGTGCCAGGAGAGGTTGAGGATCACCTGCTGGCATTCTGCTCAACAGTACTCTTAAACCAGAAAATCCCTTCACAGCTGGATGCAGAGGTCAGCTGTGTGAAGAGACAGAGAAGGTGAAGCAAATAGCTTGTTAGGGTTTGAAAGCCCAGGTTTTCACCCTGCATCAAAAACAAAGCTGTGTGTATCCACAGTGGGAAACAAGAGCTGTGAGCAGCTGCCTATTGTGAGAGATAACCTCATGGTTATGGGAAGTTGCTTGCCAGATCAGATCTGTCCTGCGCAGATGTAAACATGGTTTCTATGCTCTGGAAGGCAGGAGAAGAGTTGGGGTGTGGTTGTGCATCTGAGAAGAACTCATAGCTGTATTGTTCTATCCTCTTGGGTTTCAAGCCCATGTTAAATCCAACTCTTCTCAAAACCCAAAATTTGCCAACCTGTTGGTTCCAAAACCGCTATATGTCATCTAGGAGCCAAGGGACTTGCCAGCCAAGGAAATTCAGTTGCAGGGAAACATCAAGGCTTGGACTTTGCCCCTTGGGGCAGAACAGTTACAGCTGGCATGAGCTGTGTATTGCAACAATTTCAAATCCAAATTCAAGCCCAGACAACAGAGATGGTCTCAACAGGGACAGGCAATAGGAGAATGAAAGAGATGAACTAAGGAAAGGCCTCTGTGTCATCAGATTTTCATTGCTTATGTCTTTACAGTCTTTGATACAGCTGGGTAGGGAAAGGGAATATACTTTTCCAAGTGACATTTCCAAACAGACATCTCTGTTCTTATGGAGTCCCAGCCTGAGCCCATGGGTTGTCTGCCCTGCAGCCAAGTAGCTTCCGGAGGACAGTTTTAGCACCTTACGCTCAGTCCTCCTCAAATACTGCAAAGTGACATATCCCACAGGAAAATCCTATAAACAGCTACTCTGGCCCTGGTCTTGCATCCAGAGCAACCTGCTATAGGCACAGCATATGACTCGAAGGCACTTAAATTAGCAGGAGATAACCACTGATTTATAAGTCAAGGGCATGGGCTGCTATTTCTAGCAACACTATTACCTCACACATCATCTGGACAGCCCTTTCTCCTCTGGTTCCCCTGCTGTCATTTGCACCTTTAGACTGTGAATGCCGTGAGGCTGGAGCTGCTGAGTTTTCCTATACCTTTGTACTATGCTTAATGTAACAGAAGCACGTTTCCCCTGCAGTGTTCAAAGCACTGCTGAATGCAAATCCAACGGGCCAGCACAGAGCAATTGGGCCAGGGGCCACAATCACAAGAGGGCAATTAAATGAAGATATTATGCAAACATTGAATGAGAACACAAACCAGACCTTTTAGTGAGATAAAAAGCACTAGTTATCTTTTTCCTTCTTTCCACAAGCACACACTCACCCCAGTTCCATCAAAAGTGAGTCAGGCAGTGACACAGTTGAGTGCTGAAAGGCTGTTGCTCTGCTATTCACAGCATGACAAGTCGCAGAAGGATCTGTCACATGAACCCACTCTCGTATGATTTCCCAATGGACTGTTTTCCAATTCCCCTTACCTCAGTGCAAATTTGGAAAAGGACTGATAACCTGGTCAAAAAAGTTGGAAAATCACGAGGACAAATTTTCTGAGAAGCTTGGCAGCCCCCTTCTCTAGGAAAACTTTTAAAGTTTCCTTCTTTCTTTTTTTTTTTTTTTCCTCTTTCTTTTGTTTTGACCTATAATCATCATATGGCCCAAGATGTTCTAGATTAAACTGAAAGAGATATTGAAATGTGTGGTGGCAATCTGAACTGTACTTCCAATCTGGTAAAAAATTAATAGTGCCCAAGACACCTAAGAAAGAGGAGAAAAGTATATATGCACCATTATTCAGATGGTTAGTAAATTACTTTAATTGGGGATTATTACTTATATTATTTATCCAATAACTAACACAGCAAAACTGGTCTCAGTGGCCATTTTGAAAGTGGATGAAGCTCCGAAGATCTACAAGAATTAAAAATCACTAGCACATTTCAAACAGTGTAATGGTAACAGGCTGAAATGAAGCATCTTATTGCTGATATTCATTTGCTACCAAAGGAGAGGACTCTCACCTTTAGCAGTGGGAAAGATGTAACACCTTCCCTGACTCCAGCACTTTCCCTTCTCAGGTCGGGCTGAGACATGGCTGATAGACCTGAAGACAGGACAGGAAGGATTGAAATGCTTTTGGAAGCCATCAAGTTTCTTTGCTATTGTGTACCTAAACCACACCTGCTTCATGGATTTCCCAGCTCAGCTGATGATGGTGGCAAAAACTGGGGGGCTCAGGACTAAATGTGGGAGCCTGGATGCACTTCAGCATCAGGAAGACATGACAGCTGGGTCCTCTGACAAAAGCCAGTGCAACATGTGGTCACAGGGCTCAGATGAGCACAGCTGGCCCAGGACATTGGGACATTGGGAGAAGATTTTCAAAAAAAAAAGTCCTACTGGGTGATGCCTACTGAGAGGACCTCCATTAGTTACAGTATGTAAATTGGTGCTGGCTTGCTCCTGTCACTGATGAGCAAGGTCCATCAAAGAAGTCTGAAGTTTAAGTTACAGATGCATATCAGATGCTGGCTATTTTCAGGTTAGTTCTGCTAATGTTTTGCTTCATACATTAAATAAACCCTTTTGTTGGTAGATGTTTGTTCGTCTCCATACTGTACTGATCCCTCCTGGAGAGAGGACACATAGGCCTTTGCCTCACCTTCCACAGGTGAAAAGGAGAAGTTACGTGCTCCTCTGCATATCCAAAAATGTAGAGCACATCCCAGTGCAAGCCAAATCAGGTCTGATGTGTGCAGAGTGCAAATCAGGCAAGAAAGAGAATGGATCTCCCTGATTGCTTCCAAGACATTTGCTCTACAAACAGCACCCTGTATCTGACTATTACCAAATATATCCTGAAGACAGAAAATAAAATATGTTGGAGTCAGGCTCAGTCAATAAAAGTTCACTGGGAACTGATCCCCATATTATTCACCATAGCTGTAGTCTACATCGTGTTTATTTTGACAGAAACAATGATATTCATGAGATCCTAATGATAGCAAAGTCATGATTTCTTTTGTGACTAGAAAATTCTGTACAAATTCTTGAAATATGCTGCAGTGCTGGTCCTCAGAGGTACATGTGGAAAGAGGCATACAAAATACATATCCATGGCACTTCATTATGTGTTGGGACACAGGAAGAGGTCAAGCTGAGTGGTGCCTCTGACCACAGAATCACAGAGTAGCTGAGGTTGGCAGGGACCTCTGGATGTCATCTGGTACAACACCCATGCTCAAGCAGGGTCCCCTAGAGCCAGTTGTCCAGGACTATGTCTCGACAACTTTTGAGTATCTTCAAGCATGGATACTTCACAACCTCTCTGTTGCATTGCAGGACCTTTGACTCCAATCAAACAAAATTGGAAATTCTTAGGAATCAGCTTTTCCCACTATATCTATTGAGATATCACCATTGCAAAATACACTTTCATGAAGACAGCATGGTCTCAAGTGCTGCTGAACTAAGGAAAATAACCCATGGAGACACCCACCATTTAATGTCAGACACTGGAAGCAAACCCAGACAACTCTGAGATGGTGACAAATGTGCAGCCAGGCTCATTTTACATAGATGCGTCACTGTGGGAGAAGGGGAACCAGAAAAATGGAGCCCTGACACTTAAACCCCTCATGGGGCCACAACACTTCATTGCAGCACAGTGCAGAGCACCACACTGCAGTACTTAACACAGTGCCCCAATGATACACTATGCCTATATTTCACAAATGGCCACTGCTAAATAAGCAGAGCTTCCTGCTGAGAGATGTCAGTGCCCTCTCCAAGGAAGAATGAGCCAGATGGTGTTGAGAAAGAGGACACACAGATGGGTGAGTTTCAGGAACGCCCACATGGCATATCTGCAGAGCTGTGACTGCAGTTTATGCCACACACAAACCAAATCCATTAGCATGGGTACATTAACCAATGTGTTACCTGCAGCAAAAGCTCTACTGAGTGCTGCAAATCCTGCACAGACCTCTTGATAAGCTCTGGGGTATACTCTTCAGAGAACACAGGAACACATTTCCATGGCATGAACTCAAAGAGACCAGGTTGTGTCCCTGGCCCTAGGTGCAATTTGTAAACCCTTCACAGGCAGCTGAGGAGAGATGCAGGGCTGTGCTAGTGACATTGGGTCAGTAACATGAGTCTCCATGGTGGAGAGAGTCTGAGCCACCAAGACCTGCTGAAGGTGACAGCATCTGGTTGTCCCCTCTGCAGGGAGCTCTGGAGAATCACTACAGCCACTCCTTGCAGCTCTCATCTACCATTCTCCCACAGCCAAAGGTACTCATAGAATCATAGAATGGTTTGGTCTGGAAGGACTTTAAAAGATAAGCTAGTTGCAACTCCCCTCCCATGGGCAGGGACAACATCCACTGGATGAGGTTGCCCAAAGTCCCATCCCACTTGGCCTTAAACACTTCCAGTGATGGGACATTCACAGCTTCTCTGGGCAAATACACAATATGTGTCTAATGGCTTTTTGGCCATGGGAAAATCTGGTCATGCAGTTCATTAGGAGAGAAAGATTACTGGCCATTGAGCTATCAGCCCATACACACATGTACTCTGACCCCTCTTTCTCCCCAAGTGGTGAGCTGACAAGAAGTCCCTTGCATTTACTGTGGCTGCAAAAATTGCCAATGAATAGACAGTAGACCCTGCAAATTAAGGCTTCAGCTATTTTTTGCCTCTCTCTCCCTCCCCCTTCCGTTGCATGTTCAGGTACTTTTAGATCCTAAGACACTGACTTAGTGCTCTAACCTTAGGCCTCATGTAATTCTGGCCATACACTTCAGCAGTCTTAGATAGGATGACCACATTTTTCAACTGTTTATCACCACCAGGCACCTTTAAAGCAAGAGGATGATTTTGGCAATTCAAATAAAACCTCCAGTTGCTACAAAAGGAGCAAAGTAACCTGCTGCTGCCAGCATTCCTCCAGTAACTGTCACTGGTGGAAAGCCAAGCTGTCCCCATAGTGAGTTGTGGGAATCTGGCCAGCAGAAAACCAACATGAACGGGAAAAAAAAAAAAGAAGAGTTTCTTACACGTTTTCTCCTTTAACAAGCTCACTATGAGGTTAGACCAAATATTTTCTTGATAACAGTCAGCAAGTAAGTTGGTTTAGCTTTGTCATGACCCACCACACCCTTCAAACAATGCAGGAGCTGGTCCTGCCCTGAAGGTTAGCAAAATAATGAGGCAGAAAAAAGGATGCATTCATGCCTGTTTTATACATGAGATAAGGGCATCACTTAAAAATCTGCTCCACTTGAGCAAGTGTGAGCCCAGGTCCAAACTGAAGTCCCTTTGCCACAAGGCTTTGCTTAGAATAGGCTTAGGAGGGAGACACAGAAGAAAAAAAAAAAAACATGACACCCCTTTGCTTTCCACCTTGGTCCTCCTCCTGTCTGCCTGCTCCTGGAATGTGGAGGCAGCGCCAGCCTTCTGCTTATTTTTGAGTGGAGGCAGAAAGATCACATGAAGCACAAAAGCACATTCCCTCCCTGGAAGCAGCCTGCTCCCTTCTTTCCAAGAGAGTGAAAACTCTGCATGAATGTTTTATGAATCAGCCGTGTGTTCATTTCAACGATAAAACCAGCTTGGCAATTTGGCCTGAAAAGGGGGAAGCTGAAAACCTACAGATTCCAATTGGCATGTATTTAGACATGAACTTTTTCCTCCCATTGGAGACATTACAGTTGGTAACATCTAACTTGGGGAAGTTTCTCTGCTATTAAAGAAATTGTAGATTATGTCCCAAGTATTACTCAGAGGTGAACAAAACAGATTTGTCCTTTTAATGACCTCACTAAGTGCATGCATGCACCGTGCTAATTGGTCACAATTTTGGTGCCCTCAGTGCATCTTGATTTCCTGATTGCAGTCCTTTCTCATTCCCAGCAGCCCACCATCTGCAGAGGCAAATGCATTTCAAGACGCAGAAGAGGCACGGTTGAGGTTCCCCTTTGTTTAACCTCCTGCTGTATTGCTCAACCTAAAATAAATATAATTTAGAAAGAAAAAAAAACTCTTTGGAAAACATCATAGGTAAGGAGGAAGAAATTGCTTGAAATTATATTTTTCCTGCTATGCTAATCCCAGGATGAACTCTCACTTAAGTCCACTTCTATACACTGTAATAGGGAGAGAGGTAATCAGCTTTTGTCAGACATCAGCTCTACTCTTGGGAAAGGGGAGTAGAGCAGAGAATTGAGAAGAGTTGAGAAAACTTGAGAATACTTAAGAAAAGAGATTATGAGACAGCCATGCAAGAACAAAAACAGAAAGGAGAGAAGGCAAAGGCAACATCCAGCAGTTTTCTGGAAGGAAATGAGAGAAGCCTGATGCAAACAGAGGGGCACACCATGCTGTGTGCCAGATACACATATTCCACCATCCAGAGGCAACTTTCACACCACCAAGGAAAACTCATCCTCAAAGTCAAATACCTATGAACAGAACAGCTGGAGATGCAGATGCTGGACAAGTGCCACCAGATGTATGGATGGGTAAGTAACACAGCACTATCTATAGTCAGTGATGCAGAATGAACTATAAGGTAGCAAGACAATCACCATCTCTCATACTTGAATATAGCCCTCCCAAACACAAACACAAGTACACCATGTGCAATTCTCATCATATGCCAGCTGTTTCTGGGAAGCAAGAGGGTGCTCTAATGGACAGGACATGAATCATTATTTGCTTGACCTCACCTCCTAGAAGTAATCTGTTTTATAAGCTCATCCTCAAAGGAAAACCAAATAACACTAATTATATTCATGGCAGCATCATGAAACAGGGAACCCCTTGCTGCTTGTTTGGGCCACCATGATGGTGGTGATGGTGGCAGTGTGACTGGTGGTGTGTGATGGCTGTAGAAAGGCTTGCTCTCACTCATGAAGCCTCAGAGCAGACCCTCAGCACCTGCCCTGCAGCAGCCTGCCTCTAAAAAGGCCTCACACAGAGCACTCCCACTCCTCCCATGGTCATTGTTAAACTGTTATTTTTACTCCTTTAATTGCTGTTTCTGCTTTTGAATATATCAAATTCACTTGAGGTCTCAATGACCACTTTACTGGGGTGGGAGGCTGATGAAGGGGGTTGCCATCAAGAAAGAGGAAGAGAGGATGGACGGAATAAGTATAAAGTGTCCTCATTTCAATTATTCTTAGCACAATGTGGAGGGCCGTACAGGCAACCCAAGAACAAAGAAGAGACACCCCAAGGCTGCTCTACTTAGGACTAGGTGGTCCTAGGACCCTAGGAATATGGTGACTGGGGGGGTGTCTTAAAGTGCCAAGTTCTTTTAACTGCAAGAGTCTGGCTCTTATAACATAGTCAAGGAAAGGTCCTGAATCTGATGGCCAGGGAAACCTGGTTTTGAACAGCTCAGTGAGAGTTAAGCTTACTGTGGTTCTGGTATGTTCAGTCCAATACCAACACAATCCCTGTCCTAAAAAAAACTCTGATAATCTAAACAGATTAGACCAAGGATAAGAAAAATTGTGAGAAGATTTGCCAGTCAATTTAAGGTTCAGTAGTAGTGCCAGAAACTTCATTCCCACATCAATGCCACTAACTAAGAGAAGGGTGGTTGAACATTGCTGTTTCTAGCAGCGAGATCTGGGGAGAAAAGCTTCATGGTAGTGTAGTCATCTTCAAAATCCCCCACCTCATGGAGCTGCCTCTTATGGATGAGAATTTCGAGATAGATAGATCTGCTCAGTTTAGGTTGACAGGGGATGATGAAGGTGAGGGTTTAGGAGGACAAGACCTAAGGGAAAATAAGGCCCCTATAAAATCAAGGCAGTGAAGTCTGGTGAGGAAATTCCTCTGACTCTTGAGTTTCAAGCTCATAAGATTGCACAAAAAAAGATCGCTGCATTGCAGGAGGCACTGGAGAAATGTGGGAGTGGCGGAGTTGGCCAGGGGAAAAGAACGGGGAGAGCACGATAGAGTATCATAACTGGTTTTCCTCTCTGCAGGCCTGCAGAGAAGTACAGAATAGAGTTAACTGACAAACACATAATTCATTGCAAAGCTAATTAACAAATTTGCAAGTCCTTCATCTCCTACAGATCTCACCAAAATTTCTTGCACCAGCCTTGAACTTGCTAACCCACAAGGAAGCAGCTCCGGGGACCACCCTGTTAGACTTGTGCTGATGAAGATGAAGCTGATGCTTCCACGCAGAAGTGTGGGAGTTGGACATACTCTGCAGTTCCAGAAATAGATCTACTGCCTGCTAATTTGTTAATAAACAAAAGGTCAGAGGCACTTCATCTAGAGCAGAGCTCTTTGCTTGAGAAACTTTGCTAGAAAGTGCATCGGGTGACATCTTTACAGTGTTAACAGCACCTACCCATATCTATTATCTATTTCAACCTCCCTTCTTGCCAACATAGTCTCGGATAGAAGCTTGTAAAATGATTAGGAAAGAAACAAATTGGGTTGGATACCTGAGAACCACACACACTTAAACAAGCTGTCCAAGCATTCATACTATTTGGGTTCACTTTTTTACTTCAGCCACATCTTTCCAAACTTTGTGGCTTGGAACCAGGCTGCAATTTTTGGATTCATGAGATGGAATAACTGAGATCTTGTGAGCAGATCTGACCATTTCTAGCCTGATTAGTGCAACAGCAGAAAACCCTGAATCCAGATTAAATCACCAGACCTTCTGAGCTTTACTATTCTTTACCATACAATCACAGAATTGCCTATATTGGAAAAGACCTTTAAGATCATTGAGTCCAATCATTAACCTAACACTGACAAGTCCTGACCAACTCTGTGACTTCCATGGTGGGGCTCATATGCAGCTCCATTGCGCTGCAGTAACTACAGAAGGGTCAGCTTAACCTAAAGCATTGCCACTTGCAATTTGCAGGTTAAGAACACTTTTGTAAAACATGGCAGGTTTGCCTCAAACTCTGTTAGACTGCTGGATGACAGGACTGGCTGCTAATTCACACAGCAGATTCAGGGTCAACTTTGCAAGTAAAACATACAACCCCAGAGTAGCAGAGGGGTTAATTTTGTCTCAGTCTACTGAGAGAAAGGTGTAAAACAATGTGATTATACTTTGTTGCAATTAAATCAGCTCTTAAGATGTTTTGGTCCAGCTGATATGAATGATGCCAAATCAAATTAATGAGGTTAATGAAAACATACATTTTTAGTCCAGATACAGGTCTTACAATTTTATAACTCCTTTAAAGCTATATGTATCATCTATATAGGTAAAGCAAAAATGTAGCACTGAATTTGAGTTGCACAGGCAAGATATCAACCTTCCTTACCCTCAAGATAAACTCATCCTGTTCCGGGCAAGCCATTAGATAGCTCCTAACAGTGTGGCTGCACTTCCATTATGCACGCTAAGGGATGAAAGATCTTTTATTGATGCATCTTAATGAAAAACAGTTCACCACAAAATTTCCCATACGTGAGAGCTTCGAACTGGAAAGGTTTGCAAAGATCCTCAAGTTCAGTCTCTTGGTATTTTGAGTATCGCAAAAGCTACCCCCTTTAATGAATTTTGAAAGACTCTTTAAAGAAAGGTCGAGAGGAGACTAAAGGATTATAAAGCTTCTAAAGAAACAACAAGAGAACTTCATTGTTTAACCTCTTGCAAAAAGATGAAGGTGGATACAGCCCTGCTGAGCCTGCTCAGCTTTATAGTCAAAGTGCCACAGCCCTGCTGAGCATGGAGGAATGAGTCATGGGGATTTTGTTGTTGTATGCCTAAATCTGGCCTAAGTTGCATTAAAGCTTGCCTTAACTATTATATGACTGATGTTGTAAAAGCTTAGAGATAGGTTATGGCTGTGTAACACTGGAAGCAAGATAGCTGTTGCTTTTGACTGATAGACTCAATGGGGAACTGAACCATGAATTATTGGAATTTTTTGCTTCCTCAGACTCTGCAGTTACCTTGCAACAGTGTGCATTTATATATTTGGTAAATTCAACCAACAAGGTCACTAGGTCAGTAAGCAAAGGCATAAAGGGTATCAGTGTGCTGGTACCTGCTCAGCTATGTAACAGCTAAACAGAGGCTCAGGCTTCGATTTTGACCTCAGTTGAAACTAGAAAGAAGCTTAAAGAATAAATCCTTGTAACACTTGATGCCTCTCAGGATGACTCAGCTGTGCTACTGGTGGTGGAAATGATCAGCAGAGAAAATGCTTGGAGAGTGGGAATTTAGGTGCCCAGAGCTCACAAATTTTCTCGGATAAACCCCAGCCTTGGGCTGTAGGTTTGAAGCTAAAAGGACACCACCTGAACTCCTAACTGTGGGAAACCCTCTAGAGATGCCCTGTGACAGCAGATGAGATGCTGGGCCTAATACTGCCTACTAAGATCCCTGTTGTCAACAGGGAGAAGAAAACAAAGAAGATGCAGAAAGTGGGACACGGTGTACAGATTACTGCATGGCCAAGACTCCTGATATGAGACAGCAGAGCTCCCTGGGGCTTTTCAGGTAAACAGACAAACTTGTTCAACCTTTGTTGATATATTCTATCCATCTACGATCTCTTGGAGAAGGTGTTCAAAGCTGGCCTAGCATACAGTTAGATCACTGAAGAGCTCTGACAGACATTGGACGTAGCGAGTCCAGGGGAGATGGCAGGTGGATCTGCTGCACCCTTTCACTGCAAAAAATTGAAGGACACAAAACTTGGGGATAAAGAGATTCATTATAAGGATGTTTTTGTTGTTCTTCATGCAGTTTGGGGCTCAGACAGTTCCTTTTTAAGGTTGTGTTGGTCTTTACACTTCCAGGTGTGCATTGCTCCAAGTCTATGTGTGCTTTTGGGCATTTATTTCTAACCAGGCATGACCAAGGCAGAATAAGCATTTAACACCGGTGTGCTTCCCTGTGGCTTCCCAGAGGGGGGTTGTTTCCCTCTTTCAAAGCCTTTGAGTTTTGTGGAAGTGAAATGCAGCCAGGAGGATGTACTGGAGTGCTAAGATGGGGTTTATGTTAATGTCTGGCTCATTTCTGCTGGAAATTGCAAAAAGCTTTCCTGTGGAAGGAGCAGGGAGTTTCGCCCTTCATGTGCATATAGCCTGTTATATGTTTAAATGGAGAGAAGACTTGTAAGGCACATGAAACACCAGAACAAAACAAGCAAGGTGGCAGGAATCATACAGTTCAAAGCTGGGTTTCCACAGACTGCTGTGTGGTGGTTTATACTTTTTTTTTTTTTTCATTTTTAAATTCCTATGATTCTTAATTCCACTTTTTTTCTCTCTGTGTTTACATATTTACACCACGAAGGGAAAAATCTCTCTTTTTTTTTGGGGGGGGGGGGGGGGGAGGGGGGGTGTTGCAAGAGAACCTTTCTAAGCCTTTGAATTGAAAAAAAAAACAGTTATTTATTCTTCTTAAAAAATTTTTTTAAAAAGCTA